>JAKELH010001023.1:0-16705 GCA_021525015.1 Lactarius pseudohatsudake | reverse complement strand
GGAATTCTTCTAGCACCGGAAGGTAAATGCTGTCTTTGGGTTTCGGAATGTTGCTGGAAAGAGCCCTGCCATCATCAGCTGGATGTCGTGCTGGCAGCCTTGGGGCATCGGCACCAGCTGACACCAATCTCATGGACACCAGACCTGTCAACAACAGTCATTATTGGATTTCCCTCTTTGTCACGACGTCCAGCTTTTGAGTTGCCAAAGCCAGGGTCAGCAGCCTGTCATCTTGATCATAGCTGCCATCCTGGCATTCTTCTTCATTACAGTCCATCTGTGAATGTATTTTCAGAATGGGATTTTAAAAATAAAGGAATTGACGACGCACACTTTCAATAGGGCATAAATCACCAGAGTGCCCAAGATGCAAGCTCACTCCAACCTCCCACAACCATGATGGCATAAAGTACTTCCCAGTCCACTTCTGAACCCTGTGGAAAGGAAGCTGCCAGTGGGATTTTGGCAACACGCCTTGCAGAGGACAAGAGCAGGGAAACAGTCTGAGCACCTCCACTCAAATGGAGCAGACTTGCAGCTCTGGCATGTTGTTGTAGCCAGAACACCCTCATAATCGAGGAGGCAATCCAGGTATTGATCAATCCTAGGGATGAATTCTTCGGTGTAAGTGTGCTGGGACTGAGGGATCTGTCAAACACCACTAAGGAAGGTCATGTGGGTGAACTCACTCTCTTCTGTTGTTAGTGACTGGCTCCTCTGTCCAGAATATCTCATCGACATCCATAGATGGGAGGGTGGCCTCATCTGGTATTGCCTCTCTATTCTCTATTCCTCCAGTGTTCTCCTTTGGGGTATTCCCTTTGGAGGTGCTCACTTCCACCGCAATATCTCTAGTTCCTCGAGAGTGTGCTCGAGTTACCCACTCAATAACCTTAGGCTTGGATTTTCTCTTTAAGACTTTTGATCCCTTTATGCCTTTTGGTGCCATTTGGAGGTCAAGTGGAGCGTCACAGTGTGTGTCTTACGAGGATCACCTCAACTACCCTTTCGGCAGAGGATCGGCAGCTAAACCCTAGGGTTCCAGATTGGTCATGCTGCCCATGTCATTTCCAGTACGGCAGTACTGTACTTGACACCTGTAAGTCACGTTTTGCGTTCGTTGATTGAACTTGATTCATTGAGTGTGGGAAGTAGCCTTTCCCACACCCTCATGATTACTGGTTTCATTCATCACGCATAAGGGACTTCCACAATGCACAGCCCCGAGCTGCACGCTACCAACCGCCACTGCCACCACCAGGGCCCTGCCATCGACAACAGCAAGGCCGCCAGACACTGACAACGACCCGGATGGCCACCAACTGCCACTGCCACTGCCGCCGCAAAAGCCCTGCCATCAACAACAGCAAGACGATGACAACGATGACAACGATGAAGACGACAACAATTGCGACACCAACAACGGCAACTCGGACAACATGACGACTCGGACGCGATGGTGGGCTCTGCGACAGCTGAGGCATTCTCATGAGGACTAGTAGTAGGAGCTAGTATATGTACAAGTGTATGTCTAGGTCTAGTAATAAAAGTCGTAGAACACCACAACATGATGCCATGGCACCAACACCGCCCCATTGTGCTATGACACCAACATCGAGCCCTGGCGATACAACACCAGCGCCGCGCTGTGATGCTACGGCAGCGACACGGCGCCGTAGTGCTATGACACCAACACCAAGCCCTGGCCCTTTTAGTTTACAAGTAGTATAGTTACTGTATCATACACATGCACACAAACAGGATCTGAGTACGAACAACTAGGACTTGCCAGTGGACGCTTGGATGACGGCAGTACACTTCACGCAAGGCCCATTGTGGTAGCACCAACCACGACGATGGTGAAGAGATGGCAGCCTGAGAAATGGGATGATGCTGATGACAGCTTGGGCAGCGAGTGCTGCTGTGCCACCGTGTGTATTCTCATACTAGCAGCTAGTGCATCTATTGCTGTACTTCTTGTAACTTAATATAAGACTGATGCAACGAGACTGGTAGTACCTGTCATGGGTAACCGGTAACCCCGGGCCATGGGTCACTCAGGCCTTACCCACACCCAAACCCGCATGAAACCCATACCTGTGCTCACAGGTATGGGTACAGATGGATTTGGGTATGGGTACAGACGGGCAAGTTTGTGGGTTGGCACCGCAGGTCAGTAGGCAGGATAGGCTCAGATATTAATTCTACACTACTATACAAAGTACTACTGTAAGACTAAGACAAGCTGTGTTGTCATTGCCCCCTGCTGTTGTTGCATCACCACGGTCCACCGCTGTCTGTCCTGTCGTCACCATCGTTGTTGTTGCTGCCGTTGAAACCGTCGTTGCTACCATCATTGCCGTCATCCAAGTGGTTGCCGTTGCCGCTGCTGTCGTTGCCATTGCCCCTGCTGTCGTTGCCATTGCCGCTGCTGTCGTTGCCATTGCCGCTGCTGTCGTTGCCATTGCCGCTGCTGTCGTTGCCATTGCCGCTGCTGTCGTTGCCATTGCCGCTGCTGTCGTTGCCATCATCACTGCTGTCATTGTTGTCATTATCTCCATTGTTGTTGCTGGTTGCTCGGAGTTGCACGCCGCCTCGCCATCGCACTGTTGTTGGGGTGCCGCCGCCATTGTGTTAGTATATAATCCTTCTTAAAAGTGTAGTAACATCTCAGTTCAAAATAAAAGTTGTAGTGTACTCAAAAAACCTGCCAAACCGGTCATATGGGTGTGGGTTCTGAATGGGTACAAGTCGTAGTACCTGTACCTGTACCTGTCAAACCCATACCTGGGTATGGTGTTGCCGCGGGTATGGAAAGTTAACTCCGTACCTGTACTCCATCTGTTGGTAGCTACCATAAGTGTGATTTGGGGTCCTCAGATTGTAACTAGACCCTATTAGGGTCTACCCTCTTCTGCAGCTCCATAAGATCAAGATAAGGGAGATAGACAAATTAGACACCGTACTCTTGACCGTACTTCTCCACGAAAAATAAACCCAGTACCCTCTGCAAAAAAAAGACATCTGTCTTGAATAGATAGTTTGAGATTGAAGGCTGGATGGAATTATCCCTAGAAGTGCTGCACTGGCATTTCTCATTAATGCAGTAGCAACCTAACTTTCCCAACTTAATGTTACCGGTGATATCAGCCTGGAGACATTTGATGAGGTGACGAAAAACTACATTATGTTGCGTTTGTAAAGCATCACACCTATGGATAAGCTACTGAAGCTACCAATCTGCAAAGCAGGCATACCCCATTACACTGCTGTGATCACACAATAACACCCAGGTTTGACGGTCGGCCAAGACATGAAATGTTTTCATTGATAGTGCTTTAAATGCCCCATGAATAATTCAGCAGCTCAGAGGGAGACTTGCTAACAGGGTCCTCAATTACTTCAGATTGCCATTGTACTTTGCTTTGCCTATCCCAAGAGCTGCCGAAGGGCCCCTCACAAATCCCTGTTCACCCAATTGGAACTGGTCTTGTATATTTCCTCCAGCCTTACACTCACTTCGGATTTGCCTCTTCAAGTTGCGCCATTCTGGGTATGCAAGAGACGCTTGATTTTCACTACTATTGTTAAGCTACTTGTAAAATATCATAGTAATCAGTCTTCATCCAAGTTCCCCCTGGAACTTTAGCCCATTCATGTACTGCATCCCTCATAAAGTATGCATAGGATATCTGCTCTCCCTCAAAGTGGGACACCTGATGCTCCAGCACCATCCCTGACAAGCCAACTACCGTACCAGGGCCATACTCCAAAGTGAGCCCAAGACCCGGCAGCTCCAAATTACAATTTTGGTAGCATCCTAAAGTAGCTAGTAAATCATACCAATGATGCTGGGATTGGCCATCCCAGTGTGCCCTGACATTGCTGTTGAAAATGACAGAGGTACCGCTGAACACTGATGTCCAATCCTGGAGGACATCTTGCCGAGCAATCTCGGCAGTTTGGTGGAGGCGGTTGAAAGTGTCCCGGCCTGCGTTGTAAAGATGGGGGTGAATGACGCCCAGGATTGCGCTCAAAATGGCATTGGATTCCAAGATGTCTTCTAGCCAGTTCATGGCAGCTTCTGATTGGAAAATTGCAGCTGCCTGTGGCGTTTTTTGAACAGTCTCCTCAATTGAGATCAGCCAAGGAATGAAGGCTCTTCAAGCTAAACTACTCACCTGGTGCCCTTGCTGGAACCATGCGGGTGATAGGGTGATCATTCCAGTAGGCACATCTGTGCCTGGATGAAAATTTTCACAATTGGCGTGACTTGAGGCACCAGTTTGATGACTTCTCAGTAATGGACGCAAATTCTCAGTCGCCGCTGTTATTTTGCTCTGAAACAAATTAGATGTACTGTCATGATCCCAGAACTGAATAAGCTTACCTGTCTGGAGTCATTCAAAATTCCAGGAAGGTACCATACCAAGATGACATTGTCCATGTCAACAACAATGCGAGGGCCTGATCTGGCAGCTTCTGCAGTTGCCGAACTGCTCAATGGGGGATATTGCCTTCTGATGGATTCTTCGGCAGCTTTTGCAGTTTTAGTTCTGGGTGCCGATGACTTCTTCGGGAGCCTCATTGCATAACGTGTAGCGTCCCAATTGATTTTAACTGCAAGGGTTATCTGAGCATCAGATGCCTGAGATGTCTGATATGCTGCTGACCACGGTTCAAAAATGCATCGGCAAGTGTTTTCGCGATGCAGTCCAACTCTACCACAAGAGAAACCGGGAGCATTATCGGCGGTATTGGCATAGTGATGCCGATCGAATGAGCCTGAGGTGAGCGCTGGCCTAACTCTGATCGGAACCTTGTTCAGAGGTATTGGGTGCTCAGATTTGCAAGATTACGAGAGGAGAGGGCCGGAATAGAAACAGTTTTGCTAGTCTGCATTCCGAGTGTAGGAGCGTAGAGAAAATGGGAAGCGGTGATTACGTCATCAGTGTTTAGCTACTGAACGAAAAAACCGAAACCCCACGCTGCCAATACACAAAGTCGGTACAACTGCCAAGTCGGCAGCTGCCTCATCACTCTACAATGAAAGTCAAGCCCTCCAACCAACCTGACGATGCTGCGTCAAAAAAAAAGAAGCTCCCACTCTGGGAAGAACCCGGCACCCCCCCTCTGGAGTCTATATTCTCCCACACATGGCCTCGTGATATCTCAGATGATAGCGACTACCCTGAGTCTGAATCTGAGGGCTCTTGTTCTTCTGAGGAGTGGGAGGGGGACTCAGAGTCGGAGCTGGAGAGTGAGTGGGAGGACGATAGTGATGCCGATGTGGAAGGGTATGTTCGGCTACTCATGCTAGCATACTCACTTACATCCCTCATTTCACTTTCTAGGGACGAACTCACGTTGACAGAGGATCAAGCCGACATGCTCCAGAAGCATGTTGCCAAATTTCGAGCTGCTGACCTGCACCGTCGCTTGGCCATCATCAAGGATTGCCTAAAGTGGATTGAGGCAAGGTGGCAACTGAAAGCCTCGTTCAAGAAAAAGGAAGTTGAGACGGTATGTGCTCTCAATCACATTTGGCCTGTCTCATACCCTTCCAGCTTGTTCGCCGGTACCTGTACAATAAGGGCAGACGGGCCAAGAAGAGGTCCACTCTCAACCTTGGTCGAAGATGGACATACAGGGACATCATGATGGATGTCCATCGGCAGGAGCTTCACACCATGACCCTTTCATTGTCAGACTCAAAGGGAGGGTCGGATAAATATCTTGGGTGCTACCGGAAGGCTCTCAAAATCATTGAGAAGGGATTGACCGAAGAGACCAAGGACAAGTACAGAGCGCAGGCCAAAAAATGGACTGAGGAAATCCCACCTCCTCGGCAGCAACGCAGGTATGTATTCACCCATTTTTCACATGTACAAGGAAGGACTAATTTTCATGGGCACAGAATGATGCAAAAGTACAGTATGAGCACATTTTGGGAGTTCGCTCAGTATGTATACAGCCAATATGGTATGTGCATTGCCATCTTGGCAGCATATCGAGACGGTGAAGGGGATCCCTCCATTACATTGTCAGTATAGAATATCTATTACCACCTACAGGGCTAACAGTTCACCGCATAGTTTTGACATCAACGAGAAACTTGGCAGGACATCCTTCAAATGACGCCATGCAAACTGGCAGCATGATCAAGGGATGGGTGAGGACTTCTCTGCGTGGGCTGCCGAGAGCTTCGGTTAGATTTATTTTCCTTCAATGGTAATGGACTTACAAACCACTGTCATAGGCAAGGGTTCCAGTGACAGTGACGATGATGGGAGAAAAAAGAGCAAGGACACGACCCCGGAAATAAACTTGAAGACTGACTCAAGAGGGTATCCCATCCTGCCGAGCTGGGAATCCATCAAGGATACCGAGCACCGAAACAAGAAGAACCTCATCGGCAAGTACTTGAGTGAGATGTACCATGCGTACACAGTAGTCACTCCTTCTTGCCACTCATCCGTTTGCAGAGATGGCCTCAGAGGGGGGAAAGAAAGGAATCCCATGGACAAGGATTCGTGAGGCTCAAGGCAACTACATTCTCAATGAGTATCTGCCGGCCAGTGTTACTCTGACACAGTACCACCACATTCGCCTTCGGGATGCTAACAACTTGCTCCAACACTGGACGACCAGGCAAGCTGCTGGACAGATCCCATTCCGCTTCAAGAAGGGGGACAATTCTCGGCAGTCCAACGCAGCGGATGAAGCCGATCTTGATGGCATCAGAAATGTGTTGCCAGAGGAGGGATCCCAGGGAGATGGTAAGGACTCAGCTGACGAGGATGCCGGAGTAGATGGAGATCGTGCTGCCGAAGATCCAGGTCTGAGAAGGGTAAGTGAGTTCCTGACACAGGTGACATATGACACTTACCCCCTTGTTAATTTCAGCGCCCATGGCCTCGCCATCGCCGTCTTTCCAGTAGCAAGGCGCCCACTAAAGTTCAAGAGGAATCTACGGCAGCGCTGGCTACGAGGGGAGATTGCACAAATCCCCCCCACACCAACCACCTCACTCTCTCACCAACCGCTCACAGCCCAGTCCTGCCACTAAGGCACCTGCTGCTCCTCCGCTTAGCTCTCAGTCTCAGTCCCTTCCGCAGGGGAAATCACCGAAAAGTGTCTTGAAAAAGCCCTGGGTCGACAAGTTCAATTTCCTGGCATCACTTTCAAAGGATGGCAAGTATCAGGACCTGCTTCGGGAACTTAATCAAATGTTCTTGTCCAATGTAAGTTGTCTTTTTTTGTCATCCCTGGGGTACATCGTTGAGATTTTATTTCGGCAGTGAGTTATTAGTATCAAACCAAGCACCCAGCATCCCACTTGGGCTCGCTGGACATGGGCTCAGGTGTGGCTTCCGGAGGCGTTCCACTCTGGTGGTGACAAGCTGGTTTGGCAGTGGTTAGAGAGTCACCCATATGCGCCTGATCTATTGTCAGAGGGAGCATCCGGCAACTTCTCCATTGATGGTATTGCTCTCAGCATTGGATCCCTCCTTCGAGATCTGGAGGCAATGCAGTTCTCTGATGAGTTTCACCCACCAGAGCACGTCGCTCACAGCAATGTCGGCTTTGGCGTTGTCAGGTCAATCATTCATCTGGCACTTGACAACTTCTTAAAGATTATAAAGGACCACAACAGCAGTGTAAGTGATCACCAACTGTCATTGTTGGTACTGAGACCCAGTGTTTCTGGTCTAGATTGCTACCGATGACAGTCAAGGGCTGCCGGAACCGGTAGCTCCACCAAGCACCAGTACAGAATAGCAAGGCAAATGACATCGTAAGGTCAGAGGTAGCGATGACTCAGATGCCGATGCCCGCACCCCCAATCGTCAGAAAGTAGGCCCAAAAATCGCTGGTGTGCCCCCCCAGGCTAGACACTCAGGAAGAGTTACACGGCCTACAGAACGGGCAATGGCAACATAGTAAGTCGGGACTCTCTCAATATTTCTAGAGTACTAAATACGTGCAATAGGGAGAGAGTGCTGCACTGCACTGTGAGCTTGATGCCGGAGAGCTGCCAGTGCTGGGATCCAGGCATGAGAGTGTTCCTCTTGCCTGGTCATGAACGCTCTCTTGCTCTAATCTTGGACTTCGGCCATTGTGCCACTACTATATCTCGTCTCCCCATTCCTTTCCATCTTGTTGTTATGACACTGCCTCAATTTCTGTCCCATGACCTTAAATCTTGACAACTCGTTGATACTCTTTTTGATGCCTTGTGTTATTGTTCGGCCCAGGACTCATATTTTATTGTACAAGGCCTAGTGTTGCTGCACCCAGTGTTGATGTAAATAAACCCAATTGTTCTCAAAACCATCAGACTGTCCATTCTTATTTGTGCTCTCAAAGTTCGTCTCTAACTCGACTTAACCTCACAGCACGTGCTCTTCCATGTGACGTGTTACATAATCTCGTTACATTTGTTTGACACTAGAGTAATGCAAGGAGTAACATATCAGTGGGGAAGGAAGGATAGCTAAAGTAGCTGCCCTGTGCAATCACACTTTTGCTACATATTGAAAACCAGACATGTGATTGACAAACTCAGTTAAAACAAGAGAAAACAAGTAAAACATAAATGTCTGTCAAAGACACGCCTGCAGCCAGCTACAGACCACCCTCCTCGAGCCGCTGATCAACCTCCTTCTTCCATTCCTCGAATTTCTTCATCTTCCCCTCCAGCACTGCAATCCTGGCCGCGTTGTTCCGCCCGTCGTCACTTGATTGTGACAGAGTGGTAGGGGAGGGCTGCCGACGAGGCTGCCGAAACTTTGATCTGAACTTCGGGACCTCAATATAGAAGGAGGCGGGGGAGGAGGCAGAGCCAGGCTGTGTGGCAGGGGAATCAGCATGGGACGACCCACCACTTTCCAGGGTCATTCCATGCAGGGGTCGTTCGAGGACACTTGAGGGCGATAGGTTGGACCCCGATGCCGTAGGCTGTGACTGAAGATGTTCGGGTGAATGGTCCTCGGCCACGCCGCCCTCCTTACCAGCTTGGTTCAGCTTCTTTTCATACTGCTGGAAACGAAAGTCGTATAAGTCCTCTTCAGTGAACTTGATCCGTATGGCCTTGCCGGTTTCTGGGTCGTGGGGCATCAAGGTGCACTTGGCTTTGTCAGCCTGGCACCGGTCGCAGGGTCAAGTAGGCCATGTCTTGCAGACAAGGCCCTTAGTAACGCATCTATCACACTGTAATCCTGATATTTAGGCTGTATGTTGATAGGATAAATATTAGTATGCACCTCAAACTTAATCCGGGGGAGAGTTTTGCGGGCTTTGCTGGCTTTGCGGGACTGCAGTGGCGAGTCCTGGGCAAGACACTTTGAGGACTTGTTGGAGGCAGGTGCTTCGGCAGCCTTTCGCTTCTTGGGCTGCTGGGAGGCGGTCTGATAAACACGGAGAAAAAGAAAGGAAAAGGTATACTCACCTTGACGCTGACCTGTTCAGCCACTTCCTCCATCTCCACGTCGTCGCCCTCTGCAGATTGACTGCCAGTGTGCTGTTTTCCAAGAAGGAGTTTGACGGTTGCAAGCTTTGGCTTGGCAGCCACTGGCAGTCCCTCAGACACTGCCGACTCCTCGGGTGTTGTCGGTTCCTGGGGAGCTGCTGGCTCCTCTGGCGCTGGTGGCTCCTCTGGCACTGGTAGCTCCTCCAGCACCAGTAGCTCCTCCAGTACCGGTAGCTCCTCCGGCACCGGCAGCTCCTCTGGCACCGGTGGCCCCTCCGGCGCTGGCTCCTCTAGCGCTGGCTCCCCCTCTGGCACTGGCGGCTCCTTAGGCGATTCCAGTGGATTGGGCATCTCCGATTGGAGAGACCGTGCCACTTGGTATGCAATGTAAAATGTGAAATGGATGATTGAGAAATGAGCTCACCAATGTCCTCCCACCAGCGGTCCTCCCTTGAAGGGAGGAAAGAATCGAGACCAGGGAAAACTACCGAGGCATCGTGGTACTTGTGCCTCCACAGCTGGGGATGGTTTGGTGCGATAAGGGAAAAGTCTTCATTGGATTGAAGAACAATGGTGAGTGCCGCAAGTATCGGGTGCAAAGTTGGTGCCTCCTTCTTCAGGTGCTGGTCCTTGGCCTGATGAAACGCCAATATCGATTGGGCCTAATTAAAAATGGAGATGAGATCAACAAAGCACCTAAAAAATGGATTTACCTTCTCATGCATGAACTGTTTTTTCCACAGCTCTTTATCGGTATGCTCTTTGACAGAGCTATATGCCTTAACGGCAGCTTCAACACGGGAGGCAATCTGGAGGAGGGAGGACATGTTTTGATTGGAAAGGATGGAAGGTTGAGTTGGTAGAAAATGGAGTTGAAGCTTTTGTAACTGACGCACATGTTGCCGAATTTGAGATATGACTAAGCAACCAATTTCTGAGTCGTTTGCCCAACTTTCAAAGACATTATCCCGCACTCCTAGACATATCGCCTTCACTTTATGGCTCAGTCTAACTCTTCACTTGCTTGTGACACCAAGCTCGGGCATAAGAAGGCTACTGATCAGCCAGGAGGCGAGGACTTTGGGTTTGATGCCCTGCCACTGGAGCTGCCACCACCAATTCGTTCTGATACTGCCGCACTTCCCGGAGGTGAGGATTTCAGATTTGATGACTGCCCACCCCTCCAATCCCTGTCTGGGATGGATGTTGCACCACCCAGTGGGAAGGACGACTTTGGAATGGATGCCCCGATTCTGCCCCAGGCACTTCATTCGGCAGGAATCAGTGCAGTGCAACTGCCTGGTGCTGGGGGCGAGGAGGATTTTGGAATGGATGACCCTCTGCCACCTGATGGAAGTGGGGGATACGAGGATTTCAGAATGGATGACCCTTCGCCACCTGATCCTCATGTTCGTGGTGCGTCTCACATTCACTGGTTGTGATACCGATCTGACTCTATGTGTGAAGTCTGGAATTGGGGTATGATGGCCCCACCACCAAGGGATACTCAGCAGAGTTCAGATGGCACAGGATACTCCTGAAATAGTGAGTTTTGGCATCAGCCAGCTGGGATATCATATATTAACAATCTGCCAAAACTAGCAACAAGACGGTGAAAGACGCCGTGAGTACCAAACTCGTGCGGCAGCCCTACGTGCCGAGGCCAACAAGATCCGGCAGCTCTATTCAGAACTCAGGCAGGTTTATGGTGGGGATTCAGAATTAACCGACTCAGTAGAAGAGATGGTGGTTGAACTTGAATTGGACAAATACCAGTAGGGAAATCTAGTGTGCTATGTGGATAGTCAAAAGAAATGTTTAGAGCCTGTCCAGCTGTGAAATGGTCACTTTTGGCAACAGCCAAATGTGAGAAATTCTCATTGGTGCCGGCCGGTACTAGCAATGGGGGTGTCCAGCTTGACCGTTTCAGCCAAAAGGTGACCACAGTTGCAAGTGACCGCCTGCCAAAGGTGAGAAACGACTCTAGAGTTATTTCTCACCTCTTTCTCTGTCTCAGTTGCAGCGATGTGACACAGGTCATGTATTATATAATATTGGTAACATTATGTATGCGATTTATACAATGCCATCACTGGCAAAATAATAACACGGCATATGACCTGGGTCAGGTCTCAAGTTGAGAGGTTGACTGGTCATGCAGGCCTCTGTGCTGCATGGAACTTCGTACAGGTATCCACCATTGTTGGGGACGTACCACTTCAAATAACAAGGGCCGCTCATAGGTGCAGCACGCTCAGGAGTGCGAAAGGTGAACCCACTTTGGCACCACAGTGACTGGCGATGCAATGTATCGTGCACACAGCCGCGCTTCACGAAACGTCACTGCACTGATTGACTCAGTTGGTCATGCATCATTCTTGAGTTGCTAAGGGTGTGCCGGAATGTGGCGTGCTCAGGAATGTAGACAATGGGCTACATGAGCTTTCTGAGATACGAGGCCCAGGGGAGTGTCTCTCTGTTCTGAAAGTTGTAAATACAGTAAATATATACTCAGTAGAAGAAGGGATGTAGGGTATGCTAGGATAGACATAAGGGGCAACTGAGTGATGTTGCAAATCGGCATCAGAAATGTAGTGTGGTGGGGACTGAGAAATGTCACACTAAGTCTTGCAACCACTTTTGCAGCCAGACTAGCGTTCGGGAACACAACTGAGTTCTTTTGTAGTAGCACGGCAGCTCTTTCTTCCACCCTGACAAAAGAGGTCACATGAAACTGCTTTCCAGAGAGGTATTGAGCCAGTTTAAGGGAATTGGCAGCACTTACCTAGAGATTTCTAAGGCCCCATAAGTTGGAAGGAGTACCAAGGCACATTCCAGAATATCCACAGAGTGTCTGAGCAGAAATTTGGGCCCATTTGAGAGGACCACCAGTCTGTCTGAGGGTCATCTCCAGACGACTCAGAAGCAATGATAGTACCACTGGGCCCATTTGAAGCAAAGGGCAACATCTGCCAGTTGAATGCTGGGCCAATTGAGGGCCATCGGTAGCCTCGCTGAAGAGTAACTCTGGGCCCACCTGAAGCCAACGGCAGTATCTGCCAGTTGAATGCTGGGCCCATCAAGCACCATCGGTAGCACAACTCAGAAGTGACACTGGGCCCACTGGAAGAATTCTGCAGGATCTTTCAGGTGAATGCTGGGCCCATTGAACACCATCGGTAGCACAACTCAGATGTGACACTGGGCCTATTGAGCACCATCAGTAGTACAACTCAGAAGTGACACTGGGCCCATTTGCAGAATTCGGCAGGATCTGCCAGGTGAATGCTGGGCCCATTGAGCACCATCGGTAGCAAACTCGGATGTGACACTGGGCCCACCTGAAGACTTCGGCAGGATCTGCCAGGTGAATGCTGGGCCCATTGAGCACCAACAGTAGCAAAACTTGGATGTGACACTGGGCCCATTTGAAGAATTCAGCAGGATCTGCCAGGTGAATGCTGGGCCCATTGAGCACCATCGGTAACACAGCCCAGAAGTGACACTGGGCCCACCTGAAGACTTCGGCAGGATCTACCAGGTGAATGCTGGGCCCATTGAGCACCAACAGTAGCAAAACTTGGATGTGACACTGGGCCCATTTGAAGAATTCGGCAGGATCTGCCAGGTGAATGCTGGGCCCATTGAGCACCATCAGTAACACGGCCCAGAAGTGACACTGGGCCCACCTGAAGACTTCGGCAGGATCTACCAGGTGAATGCTGGGCCCATTGAGCACTATCGGTAGCACTACTCAGAGGCAGCACCGGGCCCATTTGAGGTGATCGGCAGTGTATCTCCATAGTTCCTGATGGGCCCACTGTAATCTATTGACAATGTTTTCCCCCATTCTAATGGGCCCACCAGAGCAATCCGGCACTTTTAACTAATGGGCCCATTCGTGATTTATGTCCTCTTTTACTGCATGGGCCCACATGGGTTTTACTGTAATATGTGGTCTATTTGCAGGTGGGCTTTGACATATACATCGTGCATACGTCACACCATTATGTGAACACGGATGAGGGGAGGTCGCTTGTGGGGATAGGGATGCTGGGTGATGAATCACTGGGTGGGTCGATATCAATTCCAGAGGGGTTGTGTGATTTAATAGGCCCGATGTTCAATGTGAGGGGCACTGCACTGATCATGTACCACTGTCCTTCGGCTGGGGAGTAGTCGATAAATGCCCACAGGTGTTTATCTTCAAGGTAGTGGATTTGTCGGTGTGTTCTGGTTGACTGGTCAAAGATAAAGTATCCTTTGACCCCTTTGTGTTCTCCCCAGACCGCGGCTCCTTTGATTTTATCTGAGAGTTCATTGGAGCTAAGACGGTGGATGTAACGTCTACCATGGACGTTTGCCTGACTTAGGCATTCTGGTGGGTGACGATCCTAGGGAGATAGAAGTTCCTGTTGGCAGGAGTGGCTGGGTGATGAGCTGGATGGGGGAATAGGCGGTCTTCCGATCCTGATTGATATCCGTGAAGGTCTTCTGTTGTTGTAGTCCGATAGGGGGTACGGTAGTGACTCTGAGCTTGTCCCAAGAGTGGTGATCGATGACGTAGAAGACGGAGAAGTGGCGTGCTACGCGTTTGTTGTGATAGAGGAATACTTTGCAATAGGTTGCGTCCAACGGATGGTCCACTGCCCGGAGAGGGACTCGGGATAAGTCACGGGGATCCCTGGTCTAAGGGGATATGCTGGACGACTCACTTAAAGGGAGAGATTCCCCTTAGTTTGGATGAAGAGAATGGTGGTATTGAAGAAGACCAAGATACCGTTCTTGGTCTTCGCTCGGAACTACTTATACAGTTACGCGCGGGCTTTCAAGCGCCGCTCCAAGTACTACTGGCAAATAGCGTAAGTAGAGCAAACCCTAGTACAGCTATCCTAGTAGTGAGTCATGATCCGAGCCGTATCATACACAATCACATGCACCGGAGCTTACCCAGCTGACTGATCCTACTAAGTCCATGACGATATACTGCTGACGCGGTGTCATACCCTTGTACGTCAGTGTTCACTTCTGGGCCGAAACACTTTGTCAGTCCGAACCGTAACATGCATGCTAGTTTCGACACAGTGTTATTTACCATATAAGCTCTAAAAAGTGTCGGTGCACTTTTTGCACCAAGTGTTGAACTGTGCATGATACTGCCAAGCGCCAAGGTACGAAATAATTATGTGGACTAATTCCCGAACTTGATGCAGGACAATCCGAATCTGGAAAACTGTATTGAGTCACGGAACTCGTAAGTGACAACCTTGGTTCATCAGGCCGTCCTACCTGACAGCACCTGTCGGAGCAATGGATTTAAGAGTTGCAGGTTCAAGATGACCCAATCGTCTTGCTTCTCACCATGCCTGCTTTGCTCAGATCTGAGAAGGTCCACTTGTCTAACAAAAAGTCCAGTGTCAATGTTGTTGCAAACATTCCCGGAGACGAGAACGCGCCCATTCATCCTATAGACCCAAAAGTCCTTAGGAGAGCTACCCTCAAAATCCACATAATGATGCAAAGGATTGATGAGACATTCATAAAAACCCACATGCAAAGTTGCCATGTGCATTGGCAAAGCCCATGTGGGCCGATGATAGGTATATAGAGTGTACATCCGGTCCGCACCAGGGCGTGGTGACGCCGCTGGTGACGGGCGGTCACGTCACCGAGGCGTCACCAGCGCATTACCGGAAATATACGTGCCCCCAAGCGTTCTGATTACTCATAGTGTCCTTAGTGCGCTTTGGATGTTTCGCACGTTTCGTATGTTATGCATGTTTCGAACACTTTCCGCTTTCGGTCATTTTCCGCTTTCGGTCGTCGGCGTCCTCACACAATTCCGACTCGCCCCCCTCGCGTTCCCCAGCGTGCCGCACCCTCGCGCGGCCTTAGTGACTCGAGCTTGACATGTTTCCGACCACGATGCCCCCCTCTGCAGAGTTTCGTGTCGCGCGGAAGCGTGCGTGACCGCTTGCGACCACCCAGACCAGCAGGGCTCCATGCAGCCCAATGTTCCTATTCCCGACCTTGCCGCACCTGCGTGCGGCCTTAGAAACTCAAGGTAAACGCGTCGTTGACCAAGGTAGCCCCCTCTGCAAAGTTTCGCGTTGCGCGGAAGCGTGCACGATCGTTTGCGATCGCCTGCGACCACCCGACCCAGCAGGGCTCACCCACTCTTCCCTTTCCCGACCGCGCAGCACTCGCGCGCAGCCTTAGCTATTCGATACAGACGCGACCGCACCCGCTACGGGCCCACCTACGACACCTCGCACCACGCGGAGGCATGCGCGCTCACTTGCGCCGCTTCACGCCCCCAAAATCCTGTGCGCCTCAGACACATTCCTAGCAATCATTTACTAGGTATGTTTTAACTTTTAACTCTTTCCAGTCTATTGACTGTTTCGGACGTTTCGGACGTTTCGACCCTTCAGGTTGCTTAGCACACTTCGAACATTTCGGCCACCGTGCAGACCCCTATCCGAAACGTTCACACACCATATACGGTGTACTTCACCCAGCGGTGGCGTCACCACGAATATATTTCACGCCCACGTACGGTGTGTCACGACGTTACCGGTCACGGGCACCCACATCACCCTGGTGATCACCACGACGCAGGGACATAGTCTATACATACGTGTGGGCCCACAGTTAGCTGGACAGACAAGTTGCCTATCGTGTTGAATGGGCCCATATTTAGATGCCTATGGAAGATGCCGATAGCCATGGATGGGCCCACATGTTACGGTCGCGGAAGTGGACGCTTACTATGTGGTTATGACTCCCTTAGTAAGTCGTAATAGGTCATGGACTTCTCGTATCAGTCAGCGTACGATATCACATGCTGATGTGGCATGACTCATTACTAGTACAGCAGTAGTAGGGTTTGAGCTATTAACGGATTCAAGGGGAGCTTTAAAGCCATACCCCTCATGTATAAGTAGGAAGAGCTGAAGACCAGGATCACCATTCTGGTCTTCTTCAATCGCCATCACATTCATCCTCCTCCTTGCTTCCTTAGTTGTCGGACTCTTCCTTTGCTTGACTCCTATCAAGAGCAAGTCGAGCAGCGATCATGCCTAGTGGACTTAGCCCTAGTGGTCTTAAAGGGTCATGTGTACCGAGAGACCATGTATCCAAGTTACCGACCTAACTTAGGTCTTCACGCTGAGTAGTCAACACCCTTTTGCTGTCAAGTCGGACTCATGCCAGTGGTGGCGTTACATTAAG
>JAKELH010001022.1:0-16728 GCA_021525015.1 Lactarius pseudohatsudake | reverse complement strand
CTCTCCGAGTATAATTTAGATACGTATGACGAAGAAGACGATGGGCCGGCATCCAGTGCGTCTGGTCACGCCGTATTTGGGATCACCACCATATGCCTTGCCCAGCTTTTGGTCCTTTCACCAGCATAAAAGGGTTACAGTTTCACCGCGACAACGACGACGACCCATACATCACCCTGAAAGAGGTGCGTTAGATTGCTCAAGCTCCAATGCACCTGATAAATATGCAGACTCCAAGGACGACGATGAGCTCGAGCGCGAGGAATGAGGTCTTGCCCAGACAACATGCTCGTGACGACCGCCATTGTCGAACAGAACGTTCCTCAGCTCCATTTCTTCGTCTACGACTTTCGTCAGCCACCAAAGAGGAAAGCATGAACACCGAGGACAGCCCCGGTTCACGTTTCGGAAATTACGTCGCCATTGGCATCCTCTCGAACCAGAGATCGAGATCTACTCCATCGACCTGCTCGACTCCGTCTATCCCGATGTCGTCCTCGGTAACCCGAAGGAGACAGCGGAACACGTCCCAGAAGCCGCGGGCACCGGTAAGAGAAGCGCAAAAAGGCGAAGCAGCACCGCTCGGCGAGCGAGGAGCACCACGTCGACGCCGTCTCTCCCTCTCGTGGAACCGTACCGCGCGACAGATGCTCGCCAGCGGGAGCGCAGACCGCACCGTCAAGCTGTGGGACCTGTTGCGGGACCCGAAGGAGGGCGCCTTGCGCAGCTTTGGGAAGCTGCATAAGGACAAGGTGCAGGCCGTGCAGTGGAACCCTACAGATCCTGCGTGCTGCTCAGCGGGAGCTACGATCGCACGGTGCGGGTGTTTACTCGCGAGCGCCGGACGCGAGCGTGGGTGCCGTGGTCGGCGCGGACGTCGAAGCCATCCGTTGGGATCCATGGGACAACCACGGCTTCTATGTGCGGAGGTTCTTCTTTCCATCGGGTGCGATGGGTGACTTAATTGGTACTTATTTATAGGTTTCGTTGGAGAACGGAATGGTGGTCAATTTCGACGCGCGCACGCTGCCGTCGCATCTCGACCAACCGTCTCCGGCCTGTTTCACGATCGCGGCGCATGACGGCGCAGCATGTGCGTTGGACGTGAATGCGCACATCCGCGGGTGCCTCGCTACGGCAGGGACGGACAAAATGGTGAAAATATGGAGCGTCCAGGAGCACGAAGACGGTACGAAGAGACAGGTCAGCCTTGTCGCAGGCCGCGATCTCGGACTGGTGAGCGCGACGTATCACGATACCAGTGTCGGGCTGAGTGAACCTTACAGGGCGAGGTCTTCTCGGCTGCCTGGTCTCCAGACGATCCTCTAACGCTCGCCGCGGCGGGCTCAAAGGCGAAATTGCAGATTTGGGACGTCGGCGCGAACTTTGGTGCGCGCAAGGTGTTTGTACCCAGGCTGGCGGAGGCGGGACGCAAGCTGAGAGAAAGGACCACCGGGGGCGTCATCGGTGTTGCGGACGATGAGGAGGACAGGATGAAGAAGAGTAATAGTTGTTTGTGCCGGCGGGACATCGCATGAGCTAATCCACGCTACAATCTACGGATGAATTGCGGCGACTGGACTGATCAATGAAACTATGGAAGCAAAGCCATTACACTTCACATAAAATCGTCTGCGTTGGACCCTAAATCATCTAGCGCCTCGTCGTACGCCGTCCTCACCCAATAAAGCCTTTCCGTCTCCTACCTCATTAACCTGAGTATGACCATAGCGAACAGATAGCGTGCGTGAGACAAGTGGTTGAGGTCCGTAGGAATTTCAAGTGTCTATGAGGTTGGCTTCACGCGTCGTCGAAAAGACGCGGCCAGAAAAGGTTTGGAGGTGCAAGGATATGTAGAACAGTACAGCTGGGATATTTAGACGAGGGGATCATCTCTCTCATCGCCGAGTTCTATGTTACTCTTCGATTTCGATTGACTTCCCAAAGCAAGACTGTCGGTCGGTTGACTTCACGAGAGACGCCCCCAGTATCTAGTTCAAGTTCGCGCGCAGCTTCAAGTCCAGTTGGGTCATGACAGGCGTGAGTCAACAGCGAACACGTTTAAAAACAGACACTGGAAACAGAATGTTAGGAGACCTTGCCCGTCGGTCGGAATGACTGTCATCCCTTCAGCTCTGGCCGGATACTTCGCTCGTCACCGAAAGTCTGGGCCTCTTCGCATCGGATGCCTCCGCAATACTTACTCCATCCACCTCTTCCCGAGGTCGCGAGTCTTTCCCGCGAGCTGTAAGTACCTTGCCCATGTCCGACAACGGTACCGCCGACCAGCCAACCAGCGACGGCCGCTGCTGGGGATCCCGAGTCATCAGCTGCGAAGCAAACCTCGAAAGGCGGTTGTCTCCTTTCCCGACCAGGATATGACGCAGAAGAACACGCCCACACGACCATCTATCCGCCTTAATCGGACTATACATCGCCGTCGGTCCGTCTTCCTCTCCCATTTCAGGTGCCGTCCAGTCTCTGGTCCCGCGGTATTCGTCGACTTCCGTGTTTTCATCCTGAACTTCGGTGGCTACGTCGAAATCGATAATTTGCAAGCAAAGATCATCGTCATAGACAAGGTTGCCGGGCTTGATGTCTCTATGTGCAATTCCGTGCTCGTGAAGATATCCGAGCCCCTCGATCAGGCCCCGCCCGAGCTGGTCACGACCGCGAACACCGCAACTGTCCATGAGTTCTTGGTAGCGGATAGAGTGCAGCTTCGGTAGAATGAGCCACCCCCCGGTGGTTGAAGGGATAGTCTCGATGAACGAGATGACGTGAGGAGACGGTGGCCGTATTGTGTGGAGGTACTTGAGGATGTCAAGCTCGTTCGATCCCTTGCGAAGGTGCTTTGCAATCAACTCTGTCTTGTTCCGGTCGCTCTGTCGATACACCGTGCGGATGTTCGATGGTAGCTGCAAGACAATAGTCAATGCGGCGTCATGAATGGAGAAATGGATTCTGGTATGTTGTACCTTGTCGATTAATTCCCAAGTACCGCCCTCCGTCTCGAGTATATCTGGTACTACTTCATATCCGTAGGCTTCGAGCTGTTCATCTGCGCCTCCATCGCCACCCTTCTGACGGACATTGCGTTTGGGTTGGTTTTCCCCATCATCGTTGGCGGCACGCTTGGTATTGCAGGTGAACATCGGCAGGCCGTGTTTGTTTCCAAAATTGTCGACAGCGGTCGCGAGCTTCTCGATCTTTGTTCCTGTGTCTCCGTTGTCGCTCTCGTCGGCCAATGCGGAACACAAGTTGTACAATTCGAGTGCGAATGCAATGCGGTCTCCTCGATCTGCGAATACGAAGGTTCGCAAATTGCGAAAAACCTACGGCGATTCAGTATACAGTTTTAATGGTATAGAGTATCCGAGCGTACCTTATCGGAGCCCTTTCTCTGATATAGCACGTAGCGGTCTGCCTGTCCGTCACCACTGATATATATGGCCACGAAAACGAAATTCTTCTCGGTCTTGTACGTATCCAAAATGGTGTTCGCGAATCGAACAACGCTTGCTCCCTGAAGCATCAGGCGGTCACGATCCACGCCGGGTCTATCTGTTATATTCGAGTCAACCTTCACGGCCATCCGCGGAAGGCCAGACTTGAGAGCGAGGAAATCGCTTTTAGGTGTGTACGTGTGATAGACTTGCCCGACTTTGATGAGGAGCGAGAACGGCCACCATTCTTGGTCTCTGTTAAAGGGTTTTAGCTTAAAAGAATATTGTAAACGCGCGGATCCTCACAGCTTAGCGGAAAGTCTTGGTGTTCCGTCAGTTGCAACCCTTGAGGGATGTGAATCAATGTGATTTGCGATTGTGTAAAAAAAGAGCCAGTTTGCATCGTCTTCGTTGAACAGCCTAGTCTTTCCGTTTTTCCCCGTCTCCCAATACTCCGCCGAATATAAGGACGAAATTTGGATAAGGTGTATAACCTCTTGTTTGACAACAACGGCAGAGACACTCGCCGTCGAATAATCAAAATAATCCTCGCCACCGTCTACCATTTCAGCAGCTGCTCCGCGGATCTGACCTCGTCTGTCAGAAGCTGAAAACATGATAAGATAGAAAACGACGGACATTATCTGCCACCTTTCGCTTCCGACCCAGCATCTGTTTGTACTTCTTGACAAATTCGGGAGCGTCGCGATCGTTAACGTCCGGATCCATTATACCGTTAAATCGGATATCTTCTTCCGTGAAGCCCCCTTTAGAGTTGGCATAGGGGAAGCAATGTTCATATTCTCGGACCACCTGTAAGGTGATGGGGTCTCCAACTTGGTCCGACGTAACGACTATGGCCTGTATGAGAACGCAGTGGACGGCAGTAGGACCACATGGCGTACCAGGTTGACCGGGCAACTTTACAAACAGTATCTCATTCTTCGAGATGTTTAGCTCTGCAATCGCTTGCCTTCCCCAGAGCATTTTGACTGAGTTGCTGGAGAAAAGTTCGCTGACTTGGCGCTCCAAGTCCTCGTCGTCGAAAGAAGTTGTCGGGTCCGTGCATCTCCACACGGTGAGTTCGGCGGGGAGGATGTCGGTGAGGGAGGGTCCTAGCCTCTCCTCCTTGACCTTCTTCTTCAAGGCGTGTATAGTAGATTCACCAGTAGAGTCAACCGAGAAAGGGTCCCCAACGACCTGGAAATTGTGGTCAATGAGAAGAAGCCAGATTTTCATGATGATGGTGATGGTGTGTGTACAGGGGACGAACGCCACCAGTGCGACGTAACGGGAGTGTCACGCGTAACGCCCTATCGCACGGCATACAGGCTGAGTCAGCGCTCAGCGTCCAGTCGCCGCTCGATGTGAGTTTCGTAGTGCATCTCGTCGCGCGTGCCTCTGCGCCTCTTGCTGAATTTTGAAAATGGGGGACTTGATCGTCTGGTAATAACTTGGGATCCATGGGACAACCACGGCTTCTATGTGCGTGTCTCTTTTCCTTCGTATGCGATGGGAGACTTAATTGGTACTTATTTATAGGTTTCGTTGGAGAACGGAATGGTGGTCAATTTCGACGCGCGCACGCTGCCATCGGATCACGACCAACCGTCTCCAGCCCGTTTCACGATCGCGGCGCATGACGGTGCAGCATGCGCGTTGGACATGAATGCGAACATCCGCGGGTGCATTACTACGGCAGGGACGCAGGGACGGACAAAATGGTGAAAATATGGAACGTCCAGGAGCACGAAGATGGCACGAAGAGGTCAGCCTTGTCGCAGGCCGTGATCTAGGACTGGTGAGCGCGACGTATCATGATGTCAGTGTTGGGCTAACTGAACTCTTGCAGCTTGCAGGGCGAGTCTTCTCGGCTGTCTGGTCTCCAGACGACCCTTTAAGCTTTAACGCTTGTCGCGGTGGGCTTAAAAACCAAATTGCAGATTTGGGACGTCGGCGCGAACTTTGGTGCGCGCAAGGTGTTTGGACCCAGGCTAGTGGAAGCGGGACGCAAGCTGAGAGAAAGACCACCGGAGGCGTCATCGGCGTTGCGGAAGATGAGGAGGACAGTGATGATGAGAAATAGTAGTTGTTTGTGCCGGCGGGACACCGCACGAGCTAATCCTACGCGATTCGGCTACACAGGATGGATTGCGGCGACTGGACTAATCAATTAAACTATCAAAGCAAAGCAGGGCTACATTCGTTCACTTCACATAAAGTCGTCTGCGTTGGACCCGAAATCATCCAACGCCTCGTCGTACACCGTCGTATCCAGCCTGCAAAATATCGATCAGCGCCGAACGTATATATCTCAAATGCAAAGGACGAATTACTTATTCCCAACTTTGCTTGCCCCAAGGACGGGCTTTGCGGCAGCTTTTGGCTTCTTCTTCCCACTTGTCTTCTCTCGCTGCTTCTCGTTCGCAAGCGTAGTGAGTCCGCTCGCGGCCTTGCGAACGTCTATGTCGCGCAGGGGCATGGCGAGGGCGCGCACGTGGTGTTCGACGAACGTAGAGTACAGCGGCTTGTCCTGGTGGCGTTTCACGATATGGGCGATGATGGCTTCCGAGAGCGCGACAAAGTCCTCTTTGGAACTGGGCGACGATTTCAAGATGCTGTCGAGATCCGCATCGGTAGAGGAGCCTGTGCATAGGTGAGAAAACAGAAATGACGAAATCGAAACGGCGGCGACGCACCCTTGAGGGTGCTGGAGCCGAAGAGCTCCGTGGCGTTGTGGAGATCAGACTCGAGCTCGTGCTCCTTCTCGAGTCGGGCCTTCGCGCGCGGGTCGAGTACCGCGTCCTCGTCGTACTCTGCGTCGCTGCCGCCCGCAGCGAGCTGTGCCCGCCGCGCGGCCTCCTTCTCGGCGAGTTTCTGTTTGAGCGTCCCCTTCTTCTTAGGCGGCGCTGCTGCCGTCGCGGGCTTCGCCTTTACCTCGTCGTCCTCGGAGGATGCCTCCCAGTCGCTCTGCGATGATCGCGATGATCAGGGGGGAATGGTGCGTTCGAGTCGGGTAATACATACGACGGGCCCATCGTCATCCTCGTCTTCTCCCTCCCATTTGCCCTTGGCGGCTGCTTTGTTGGGTACGGCACGCGCCGCCGGTGAGCCGCCATTGTCGGAACCCTCTGCCCCGTTATCAGTAACGAGTAACAGGTAGTAATAGCAGCAATCGTCTACCCCAGTCGGACATTTTATACTTCTTGGATTTTCTTTACTTTTGGCGCTTGTGAAGAGAGAAGTATGCGTAAGGACGGTCGGCGCTGCCGAGCAGCAGAGAGATTGTGAACGGTCGTGAAGAGCAAGATATACGGAAATGGCAAGTGTCGTCACGAGTTTGCAGTCATGACCCAACTCAGGTGTGTAGTGCCTCCCGTCTTCAACAACGTATACGCATCCATTTGCAGGACACAGCTCTTGAAACTCGCAGTTCCTCTCGTACGGCACCATGGCTTCACCCGCACGGCTCTAGCCCGCTCCGTGCTAGCTCTCCCAGAGCCCCACGCCGCGCCACTCCCCGATTCCGCAGTCACAACGTTGTTTGGCGAGGATGACACCGCGCGACGAACGCTGATCAGCGCATGGCTCGAGCATGGGCGAATTCACATGCGCTCCGTGCCTGTGGAAGACGTGAAGGGTGCACTCCTCGCCCGCCTCGAGTACAACGTGCCCGTGCTCGAGCATCTTCCAGAGGTACCGTGCGCTCATATGTGGTTTCACACGGATTCCTACCTATGTAACGCTATAGGCTTTTGCACTCGTCGCATCACCCAGACTCGGTGTACCCCCTCTGGATCCCCGGCCGGCGGTACAGCATGCCGTGAGCGTTGCTGACGAGGCGTGTCGAGCGGTCAAGGACGCATCCATCGGAGTATGTCCCGTTTGCACACTCCTACCTCTGTGACTACCCTAAACTCTCGTACGAAAGCCCTCTTGGTATACAATGCGGATTACTCTTGCGGCTGTCTACGCGAGCGCCGGTAAGCTGATGAGTTTGCGCCCCTTCTCTCCGATTGCTAACTTATTCTCTTTTTTTCTTGATAGAACTCCATCAACTCACGTCGCCCCAGACTGCCCCCGCCTTTCTCGAAACACTCCTCGATTCCGCATCGCACGTGCAAAGCGCCCTCACAGAAGCTGAAATATTCACGCAGTATGTCGCCAAAAGCTGGGTAGCCATCGCCAAGAACTCTGGTGTATTTTGATCCGCAAAGTATAATTTGACCCCTCTGCAGGGTTTTGGTTTGCTGTGGCTCGCGGTTTGATTTTCCATGTGGGCGGTAGAGCCCCGAGTTGACTTTTGATGTGGTAGTTGGCGTGACTTGGTCTCTAGGTGACTGATACTCAGGTTGCAGGATGAGAAGTCATGGAACTGTATCCCTTTTTCGTCGATGTTATCTTTTGGGAACGAACGACTATACGTACTTCTATGAATGGAGACCTTATAGTCAACTACGCAAAGAAGATATTCGATTCTCCTTTGAGTCCACTACGATAGTCCAAGTCCCACGACATCGCGTGCGGCCACATGCCCACTGTGAAGCTGATGATGGGCGCCCACATACGTACGACTCGGATATCAAGTCGTATCACCGTAAGTGATCGGCACGTTCAATTTGGTGTGTGAAAAATGTTATTCGTAAAGTTCGCTTTGCTCGGTTCTGGACCCACTCCTCTACTACAAGTTCATTCAGTGGGGTTGAAACATGGCCGACGAACCTGAAGAACAGATAGAGAACAGGTGCGCTCTCTGCCAGCAAGCTTTAGTAGGGAGCATATCGATCGTGGTTATTATTTGGACTCCGCGAGCTACGGTCTTATTATTAAAGTTCGACTCGGATATGGTGGTTGGCGGTCCGTTCTTGGAAGAGTGGTCTCACCCCAGGATGATGTACAAGTGGAATGAAAAGGTACGGCTCTCATTGCATGACAGCCAAATTTTATCATAGAGCGCTAATAGAATTGCTGTAAGTCAGACGCTGGGGCAATAAACGCTGGAGCAATAGTACGGATGGCGGAGGTAACACGCAGCCAACGACGCATAACCCTAGTCGTGGCCTTCAACCATCCCATGAGTACAGTAAGTGATGGTTTCACGTCGGCGCGCGCTATCCGGTGCTGTCACTATTCAAACAAAAGGCACGAAAAAATCATCAAAGTCTACCTCGAAAGTGATGTCACCGAGCTCCGCCATTCTTGCCTTTGACAGAGCCTCTTGACAATACCTAGATATAACGAACCCGTGTTCAGACTAGTGCCCAGATAGCGTTCAGAGACAACTGTCGGTTTCAATGGGTGGGTAACCGTGACTGATCGATATCAGCACTAATCCCGGTGGCTCCATATGGCAACTGATAGTTCCACTAAATTCCGCGAATAGTTCTTTTAACTGGCCTTCCGAGTTGTAGACTGGTCGTCTCGTAGCTTGATTTGTAGCAGTGACCGACTCGTCAGGGCGCCGTCCGGTGCATCGTGTATCACGACTGGATACCTCATACCAGGGAAGTGGAACGGACCAATAAGAAATTCCATCAAGAATGAGAATGCCATCACCTGTCACCGCAACTGGGAAGGCGTTGACGGCGGCAGGAAAAAAAGAAGCTATGGCACCATATATCAGTGCGCGCAGAGTACTCATCAACTTTCCCTACCTCTTCCCTCTTGTGTGTCTATCTCCTCCCCAGTCCGATCAACGGCCAGTTCATTCCTCCTCTACTGACCGTCGGCTCCATACACGAGGCCGGCACATTTAGCCGCCCTGGCACTATGACCAACTCCTCACCTCTGGCTCCAGATTGGCAGATGATACTTTGGCTGACCGGCGCTGACACCGGCACCAGCTCTCAAGCTGATACAGTAGCGTCCCTTCTATCCGAGCTCTATTTTGCGTAAGGTAGCAGCCTTGCACGACGGGCTGGACATTCGCTCCTATTCCTGGGAATACAATTCATCGGTCAACTGCGCCCACCGCCTCACCTGTGAGTATATTATCCAAGCAAATTCAGAGCATCCATTCTAACTTTGGGGAGTTGCCTCGCGCCCCTGCCGTAACGTCAGCCACGCACTCATGTTTAATCTTCCTCTCTGATAAATCGTGGACACGAGTCCTACGAGTGCCCCACACGAGGTCTTGCAATAGCAAGATGGATGACAAGCCATCACGGACAAAGAATAGGCACTGAAAATTATCTCTTCTACGGCACAGTGCCTAAGGCACTGGGGCACCGTCACTAGAGGAGAAGAGTATGCGGCATCCGACCCCTCATATATATGGCTGCGTTTATTACCCCATCACCCCCCGCCGACTGGCGTGGGTACCAACGCGGTCGTGATCTCGTCGCGACATGGGTACCACTGGCGTAGATCTTTGGTTGTATCCGGTGCGTCGGATGTTTTCGCGCATGTATCATTTCAAGGCTCATTATTTCCTGGCCTCGGTAGATTTCGGAAGAACAGCATCGCGCTGCCAGCGACTACCTGTCTGGCCCTCTTCCAGAGTCCCCTCATCATGGTGGCACCTCATCCGGTGTCATGGTCCCTGATCCACTGTTACCCTTCGAACATCTCGGCTCAGCAGTTAGTCTATTTTTCTTTTTAAACGTCGTTTATTGAACTTCTCCCTCTCGACTTCGATAGTACATCGAGGCGTTGCTTGGCACTGGAGATCCTGCCTCCACCCCATCGGCATCTTTGGCGCAAGATTATGACCCATCTCCCGTTGGTACTACCCAGACTGGCGCGCACCAGGTCCGTTTTTTATTTTATTTTATTGATGGCACATCACTTATTGCCGACATGTTCCTTATCTTTCCCCACGCCATCGCAGCCTGGCCCGCCCAGCAGTTGGCCCTCACAAATCAACGGCACTACCACATCCGCCACAACTACTCCGGGGGATCCCAAGCAATGCCCCGCTTGTCAGGCCCATTTCAACCGTAAGCAAGACTGTGACCGGCACATAGTAACTCACCTCCCGCATTGGATACACTGTCCATTCCCGAATTGCACCTGGCGAGGCAACCGTGTCAAACCATCATTCAAGACTCACTGGGAAAACGACCACGGGTCCCACGGCCACCACATTCCTGGACGGGAGCAATTCGAGATATTCAACACACAAGAGTTCGTAAACCAGATCAAAGCCGGCACCACCCTTTTGGTTGTGGCGGATCGCGCCATCGAACGAGTTCGTGCAAGGGCTCATCAACTCGGAAAGATGAGCATGTTAACAGATCCATGGGGGTGGACATTCAAACAGCCTCCGCAATGATTCAGAATGCGCGTGTCCTACATTACATTTTCTCAGGGCTCAGTAACTGAACACAGATTCTGTTAGGTTATGCGATTAATTACCAAATTTCTTTCCACAACTTGAAGGTCGCTGGTTACGATACTCTACTGCTATGACTGATGATACTCTATGCAATCTACTACTTTTTAGTCTAAAGTAACGCTGAAACACAACCGTCTAGGAAGTCTCGTTTGGTTACTATACTCACTATACTCTAATTGCTGGACAATTTGGGCAACTTGATCTGGGGCGCATTAGATATACGCTTTCCTACAACTTTTGCATGGTGACCCGGTGACTGGACGGACGACTTGTCTCAGACCGGAGGGCTCGTACTCCAGAATATAATCTCAACACTAGACTCATGTACGTGATATGATTGAGTATTGATGCGACGTCCCACACCGTCAGTCCGAATTTCCCTGGACCGGACAAAGCTAATGTATCACGGGACAGGTAGGTTGAGAAAATTCCCTACTGTAATCAGGGACGCCTCCCGGTGAGTCCGACTCATCGGAGTCTATACGGCCAGCAGGGTGGATGTTTTTTTTTTCACTGAAAGAACGATTCTCGGCCCAGTGGCGTGTATTCTGTCCCAAAGCCCGGCGAGGTAGGACAACTAGCGCACCAGAGCAGAGTAGATTAGATAGAAACAATAAAGTGACTCTATCAGCATTCGACTGTGTTGCTGGAGTTTACTTCGTGGGCTAACAGTGAACGCGTCACAGTATTGTTTAAACACGAGAACTGTAAACATAATGTTAGCAGACCTTACCCGTCCGTCGGAATGACTGTCGTCCCTTCAGTTCTGGCCGGATACCTCACTCGTCACTGAAAGTCTGGGCCTCTTCGCATCGGGTGCCTCCACAATACTTACTCCATCCACCTCTTCTCGAGGTCGCGACTCTTTCCCGCGAGCTGTAAGTACCTTGCCCATGTCCGACAACGGTACCGCGGGCCACTTGTCCCATCCAACCAGCGACGGTCGCTGCTGGGGATCCCGAGACATCAGCTGCTTACCAAACTCCCACAGGCGCTTGTCTCCTTTCCCGACCATGATATGATGCAGGAGAACACGCCCACACGATCATCTATCCGCCTTAATCGGGCTATACATCGCCGTCGGCCCGTCTTCCTCTCCCATTTCAGGTGCCGTCCAGTTCCTGGTCCCGCGGTATTTGTCGACCTCCGTGTTTTCATCCCGAACTTCGATTGCTACATCGAAATCGATAATTTGCAGGCAAAAATCATCGTCACAGACAAGGTTATCCGGCTTGATGTCTCTATGTGCAATTCCGTGCTCGTGAAGATATCCGAGCCCCTCGATCAGGCCCCGGCCGAGCTGGTCACGACCGCGAACACCGCAACTGTTCATGAATTCTTGGTTGCGGATAGAGTGCAGCTTCGGTAGAATGAGCCACCCCCCGGTGATTGAAGGGATAGTCTCGATTAACGAGATAACGTGAGGAGACTGTGGATGTATTGTGTGGAGGTACTTGAGGATGTTAAGCTCCTTCGATCCCTCGCGAAGGTGCTTTGCAATCAATTCTGTCTTGTTCCGGTCGCTCTGTCGATACACCGTGCGAATGTTTGGCGGTAGCTGCAAGACAATAGTCAATGCGGCGTCATGAATGGAGAAATGGACTCTGGTATGTTGTACCTTGTCGATTAATTCCCAAGTACCGCCCTCCGTCTCGAGTATATCTGGTACTACTTGATATCCGTAGGCTTCGAGCTGTTCAGCTGCGCCTCCATCGCCACCGGTGAACGTCGGCAGGTCGTGTTCCTTACTAAATTTTTCGACACTGGTAGCGAGCTTCTTGACCTTTGTTCCTGTGTCTCCATTGTTGCTCTCGTCGGCCAATGCGGAACAAAAGTTGTACAATTCGAGTGCAAATCCAATGCGGTCTCCTCGATCTGCGAATACGAAGGTTCGCAGATCCCGATAAACCTACGGCGATTCAGCATACAGTCTTAATGGTATAGAGTATCCGTGCGTACCTCATCGGAACCCTTTCTCTGATATAGCACGTAGCGGTCTGCATGTCCGTCACCACCGATATATATGGCCACGAAAACGAAATTCTTCTCGTTCTTGTACGTATCCAAGGTGGTGTTCGCGAATCGAACAACGCTTGCTCCCTGAAGCATCAGGCGGTGATGATCCACGGCGGGTCTATCTGGTAAATTCGAGTCGACCTCCACGGCCATCCGTGGAAGGCCAGACTTGAGAACGAGGAAATTGCTTTTAGGTTTGTACGTGTGATAGAATTGTCCGACTTCGATGACGAGCGAGAAAGGCCACGATTCTTGGTGTCTGTTAAATGATTTTAGCTCAAAAGAATATTGTAAACGCGCTGATCCTCACAGCTCAGCGGAGAGTTCTAGTGTTCCGTCAGTTGCAATGCTTGAGGGATGTGAATCAATGTGATTTGCGATTGTGTAAAAAAAGAGCCAGTTTGCATCGTCTTCGTTGAACAGCCTAGTCTGTCCGATTTTCAGGGTCACCCAATGCTTCGCCCTATACGAGGACGAAATATGGCCAAGGTGGAAAACCTCCTCTTTGACTACAACGGACTCAGAGACATTCGCGGTCGAATAATCAAAATAATCCTCGCCACCGACCACCATTTCAGCTGCTCCGCGGATCTGACCTCGTCTGTCAGAAGTTGAAAACATGATAAGATAGAAAACAACGGACGCTATCTGCCACCTTTCGCTTTCGATCCAGCGTCTGTTTGTACTTCTTTACAAATTCGGGAGCGTCGCGATCGTCCGGATCGACTATCTTGTTGAATTCGATATCTTCTTCCGTGAAGTCCCCTTTAGTGTGCGCTCGGAGGAAGCAATGTTCGTATTCTCGGACCACCTTTGAGGTGAGGGGGTCTCGAACTTCATTCGACGTAATGGCTATGGCCTGTATGAGAACGGAGCGGACGGGAGTAGAAAATACGTGACGTACCAGGCTGACCGGGTAACGTTACAAACAGTATCTCGTTTTTCGAGATGTTTGGTTCTGCTATTGCCCGCCTATTGCCGAGCCTTTTGACTGAGTTTCTGGAGAAGACCCCGCTGATTTGACACGCCAACACTTCATGGTCTTTAAGGTTGAAAGAAGTTATCGGGTCCATGCATCTCCACACGGTGAGATCAGCGGGGTCGGTGTTGGTGCGGGAGAGGGCTCTTGGCCTCTCCTCCTTGACCTTCTCCGTCAAGTCGTATACGGAGTCATCACCAGTACAGTCAACCAGGAAAACGTTCCCAATGGGCTGGAAATTATGGTCGATGAGAAGAAGCCAGATCTCCATCATGAGGTGTGTGAACTGGAATGACGCCACAGTGTAACGTAACACACGTAACGTTGAGAGAGTTCCCTAATCAGGGAAGCCTCTCTCCTCATCTTACGAAACTCTCGCTAGTTGGCCATCCGCGCAGCTCCCCTCCATCTCGGTGGTCGAGGACCGGGTCCTCAATTCCTTCCACCTCGACAACCTCTCAGATCTCGCTCCCTCGCCGTTCCTCGTGCGCGCCCACGCACTCTGCCTACGCATAGTCGCATACCTGGGCGCGAGGTTTCCCACTCGCCGCGCCACAGCCGCTGGTGGCGTGTCCTCCAGTGCATCACCTTCCTCGACCTCTCCACTTCCCGCCTCAGCGATTCTAAGGTAAGCAAACACCTCCGCAGCCTCCCCGCGCAGACGCCACCTCGTCCTAGACCGCTGCGATCTGGTTGACAACGCGCACCCGCACGCGATTGGGCAGCCTTTGCGCATCACTGTATGCCCGCTCGCAAAGTCCTCACCCTCGAGCGATTTGTGTCGGCGGCGCCTCTGACCCGGGGGGATCGTGCTCACACAAGGCATGCGTCTCCCCGCGCGTGTCGGCGCTGTGCACGCCGTCGCTGTCAGCCCTGGCGCACGTAGACGCAGACGCAGACGCGCGGTGCGTACTCCTCGATGCGTTCCGGCGCGGCTGGGAGGAGGCTATAGATGTTCAACGGGAGTATATCTGCCGCTTGGCGGTCCCGTGTGGAGGAAGGCGTGCTGGCGAATCGGTTTCCATGGCCTGGCGAGGTTGGCAACGCGCAGGAGGACGGCTTCCTCACGGTGGTTGTCGACGACAATGACGAGTTTGCGCGGCCGGGCGACGTCAGGGACGCAGGGGGATTGTCCCGTGGTGCTTTCGCTGGACAGAAGGGGAGAGCAGAGGGCATCGAACCATGTGGAGAGGTGCGACCATTCGATCGGGTGGGATATTTCACTTTGTAGATGTAACTCGAAGAAACAGAAGCAGATCAACCTTGGGGCGAGTGTCACAAGCGTAACTGACCGGCCAATTTTCCATGCTCCATTACAGTACAGTAGAAAAAATAGAGAACGAAATGAGAATTGACGGCCCACCAGTTCAGCTCGCCGCGCCTCACCAAGAATAATTCCGGAGAATGCGTGCGCGAATTGTACCACCGGGCCAAGGTATTTGAAGATCTTCAGATTTGGTCACATTAGTCTCTGAACGCTTTCAAGTTCTCTCGGCACCGGGAGAGTCACAGCCCTTGATCTTGTTGGCGAATAGAGATTTATCCCAGTCTGCTCAACGAATTTATCCACAGCACTGATAGCCGAATGAAGGTTACATTATCGAAAGGGCTAGTGTATCCGAGTTCGGAGGAAACATCTGGAAGTTGCAGGGAAGCACAGTGAGTGCGGCCGTGGTCGGATGGCATCTGCCAGTGACAGTTGGCCCCAAGGAAGCACGCCCGTTCACAACACACTTCCGTGTGTGCGACCTTCTCCAGATACGTCGGGAGACACTAAGGGCATTGTGGGATCGGTGGGACAAAGCAGGATAGGGACAGTCATAACTCAAGAGATCATAGCGTCTAGTAGCTCACATCATCTTCCTTTTGGGGGCGTTACGCCACTTACGCGTTACACTCCCGTTACGTACGTTACACGGCATCGTCATGATGGAACTTTCAAAGATCTGGTTTCTTCTCATCGACCATAATTTCCAGACCATTGGGGACGTTTTCCGGGTGACTGTACTGGTGACTCCACTATAGAGGACTTAAAGAAGAAGGTCAAGGAGGAGAGGCCAAGAGCCCTCTCCCGTACTGACCCCTTTATGCTCACCGTGTGGAGATGCATGGACCCGACAACTTCTTTCGACGACGACGAAGACTTTGAGAAATTTGGGGCGCCACGTCAGCGAGGTCCTCTCCAACAAGAGAGTCAAACGAATCCGCGCAATGAAGGCGATAGCAGAACTAAACATCGCGAAGAATGAGATACTGTTTGTGAAGTTGCCCGGTCAGCCTGGTACGTCACGTATTTTCTACTCCCGTCCGCTGCGTTCTCATACAGACCATAGCCGTTACGTCGAATGAAGTTCGAGACCCCCTCACCTCAAAGGTGGTCCGAGAATACGAAACATTGCTTCCTCCGAGCGCACACTAAAGGGGACTTCACGAAAGAAGATATCGAATTCAACAAGATAGTCGATCCGGACGATCGTGACGCTCCCGAATTTGTAAAGAAGTACAAACAGACGCTGGATCGAAAGCGAAAGGTGGCAGATAGCGTCCGTTGTTTTCTATCTTATCATGTTTTCAACTTCTGACAGACGAGGTCAGATCCGCGGAGCAGCTGAAATGGTGGTCGGTGGCGAGGATTATTTTGATTATTCGACCGCGAATGTCTCTGAGTCCGTTGTAGTCGAAGAGGAGGTTTTCCACCTTGGCCATATTTCGTCCTCGTATAGGGCGAAGCATTGGGTGACCCTGAAAATCGGACAGACTAGACTGTTCAACGAAGACGATGCAAACTGGCTCTTTTTTTACACAATCGCAAATCACTTTGATTCACATCCCTCAAGCATTGCAACTGACGGAACACTAGAACTCTCCGCTGAGCTGTGAGGATCAGCGCGTTTACAATATTCTTTTGAGCTAAAATCATTTAACAGACACCAAGAATCGTGGCCTTTCTC
>JAKELH010001021.1:0-16799 GCA_021525015.1 Lactarius pseudohatsudake | reverse complement strand
AAGCCCTTAGGCACTGGCGACCCTACCTAGCAGGATCCCCGCACAAGATCAAGATATTTTCAGATCACCTAAACCTCACGCACTGGAAGTCACCCCAGAAGATAAGTCGCCGGGTCGCCAGAGAAGTACTTGAACTAATGGAGTACGACTTCGAGATCCACCACATCAAAGGAACAAACAACGGACGCGCCGACGCACTGTCAAGACGACCCGACTACGACAAAGGCGACCAAGACAACGAAGGAGTCACCGTCCTCCCCGATGCCATATTCATACGCAACATGACTACCCAATCACCGGAAAATCACCACCAGGATGAAACCAGGATACGCCCATGGGTGGATTCACACAAACTCAAGAAGATCGACGGTGTTTGGTATAGACAAGGAGCACGAGTCATCACGGGAGAAAGAGACGATATTCGCCTTATCATTCGGAATCATCACGACCCCCCAATCTACGGGCACCCAGGTATCAAACGCACTGCTCGAATCGTGGAACGTCACTACTGGTGGCCACGCATGCTGGAACATATAACCGAATACGTCAAAGGATGCGCCGATTGCCAACGCCACAAAGTCAACAACCGACCCACCAAAGCGCCGTTGTCCCCAATCACACCGACCCCCGAAGCTAAGCCATTCGAAACCATAGCCCTAGACTTCATCACTAAACTACCAGTCTCCCAAGGACACGACTCGATCCTCACAGTCACAGATCACGACTGCACCAAAGCATCGATCTTCATCCCATGCGTGGAAGAGATCACGGCCGAAGGAACGGCGGCCCTCTACGTCACACACGTGTTCCGACGGTTCGGACTCCCTTCCAAAATCATCAGCGACCGAGACCCTCGATTCGCCTCCAAGTTTACGAGGGAATTATGCCGGATCTTAGGGATCTACCAAAACATTTCAACAGCCTACCACCCGCGTACCGACGGGCAATCGGAGAGAACCAATCAATGGCTCGAACAATATCTCCGATTCTGGGCCAACGAACGCCAAGATAACTGGGCGCACTTCCTCCCTATGGCGGAATTCGCTCACAATAGCTGGCCCCACGAAGCCACAAGGAAGTCGCCCTTTGCTCTAATGATGGGATATGATCCGCGCGCTGATTGGATCGATAAGCCATCCCCTATCCCTCAGGTACTTACGAGACTTCAACAATTCCGAGAAGCACGGAGGGACGCCCAAGCACTGATCAAAAAGGCACAGGCGCTATGGATCAAACACCGGACCACACCCCGCTATCAGGAAGGGGACCGGGTTTGGTTAGAAGGACGCCATCTCCGCACCAATCAACCCACTGCCAAGCTTGCCGCGCGGAGACACGGACCATTCCGAATCACTCAGGTACTATCGCCCGTCAACTACCGACTTGAACTTCCCACGCAGTGGAGTATTCACCCCGTGTTTCACATCGATCTACTCACGCCCTATCACGAGACGCCCATGCATGGTGAAAACTTCACGCGACCGCCACCGGATCTAGTGGATGGTGAAGAAGAATATGAAATCGAAGCGAATTCTAGACTCGCGAAGATTCGGCCGGAACAAAAAGCTCCAATACCTTGTGAAATGGAAGGGGTATTCTGACTCGGACAATCAGTGGGTCAACAAAGCTGACATATTCGCGGACAAAGCCATAGCGGAGTATGAAAGCGCATTGAGGAGGGTTATAAGCAGAGGCATCGACGCTAAGTCAACCTCATCCCCCCACACTGGCTTTTCCACTCACTCAACAATGTCTCTTCCCACTTCCACCATTGCCGCCTCTCTCGCTGCCCACGGAGTCGACTCCCTCACCCACCAAGAGCTCGTCACCGCACTTGCCAATGCCACGGCTATCGAAGACGTTGACAACCCCAGCGAGCCAGCCACCTACTGGCTCTTCGACCACGAGGGACGACGCGTCTCCACCACCCCCTACACCGCTGACGAAGTGCGCCAGCTTCGCGCAATTGTCGGAAGCGGTCTCGACGACGCATCGCCCGAACCCCTCCCCGTACGTATCGAGGTTCGGAGGGAAGAAGGGCAAAACGGAAGCGACGCTGAAGTGGGAGGCGTGGATGGCCCACCGCAATTGGCGATACGAGGCCGCCGAGTGGCGCGATCATCAACTATCGATGGCAGCAACAAGGAGAACGAGACTCCTCGTACGACGCCAGTGGTTCACCGCGACGCTGAAGGCGCAGTGTACGAAGCCGTAGAAGGCGCGCTACGGGAGTACTACCCAGCTGAGCAGCCGTTTATCATCACCGCCACCGACACTGACGACCCCCGTGAAACCCCGTTCGCGTGCGACACAACGGGGCGCCCCCTGTTCCGAGGCGACGTACAAGTCGACACCGAAGACGCGCCGCACCCCGCAGTCCGTCTGCGCTTTCTAGGTGGCGGCAACGGAGGGCAGCCACCCCATGGCTACAAGCACAACCGGGGCGAAGACTTCGTCCATTATCCTATCACCGACACGCAGGGGGTCACGCGTCAAGCGACCTTCATCCAAGTCATCATGGGGCCGGACCCCCAGGTGCTCGCCCTCCTAGCCGACAGCGAGAAGGTGTACACCCGGCCCCTCTACGCCGAGCCGCAGGTACGAGAGGCGGGTAACCCCACTACCGACCGGAGGACATGTACGCCTTCGTAGGTGGGCACAGCAACCAACACCGCGTCGACCGCGCCGTCAACGAGCTCAAGGACACGGGCCTCAAGGCGGAGCTGACTCGCTACCGAGCGTACAAGCACGAGGCGGAGAGGATGGAGCAGCGCCTCCACGCCTTGGCGCAGGCGCTAGGAGGGGTACAAGGGGAGCTGACTCGCTCCAAATTCAGGCTCGAGATGGCCAACACGTGGGATCGCATTACAGAGGTGCAGGAAGGGTGGATGGGAGGCATCGGACCTACTCGGCGCCGTGGGCGTCGCAGCTGAAAAGGGGGTGATGTTACGGTCGTGGAAGTGGACGCTTACTACACGGTGATGACTCCCTTAGTAAGCCGTAATAAGTCATGGACTTCTCGCATCAGTCAGCAGTACGATATCACATGCCAATGCGGCATGACTCATTACTAGGATAGCGATAGTAGGGTTCGAGCTATTTACGCTACTAGTAGTACAAGATTCACGGGGAGCTTTAAAGCCATACCCCTCATGTATAAATAGAGGAGGGCAAAGACCAGAATACGCCATTCTGGTCTTCTTTAATAGCCATCGTCGTCCTACTCCTTTCCCTCTTCTCAAGCGTCTGTCTTCTCTCTCGCTTGACTCTTATAGAGCAAGTCGCGCATCAGATACGCCTAGTGGATCCAGCCCTAGTGCTTGCAGAGATCACGTGCATCAAGGAAGCCGTGTATCCAAATCGACCTGACTTAGGTCCTCACGCTGAGTAGTCAACGCCCTTTCGCTGTCCAAGTCGGACTCACGCCAGTGGCGGCGTTACAGGTGCTGTCGAAACTGTCGTCGGTGCCGTCAAAACTGTCGTCGGTGCCGTCAAAACCATCATCGCTGCTGTCACCGCCGTCGTGGTTGCCGTCGTTGCTGTGATCGTTGCCATCGTTGTCAACTTGTCGCCATTGTCGTCGTCGAGTCGCTTGGAGTTGCACGCCGCCTCACCATCGCTCCTGCCGCAGGTGTCATAGCTATTGTTGGGGGTGCCGCCGCCGTTACGTCTGGGACTTGCGTTGGGCCGGCGGTTGGTGGCTCGTTCGGTTGGGGCTGGCGATGTTGTCGTTGTGGCCTGAGGTTGTCGTAGTTGGCAGCGTATGTGGCGCAGGCGGGGGTTTGCCGTTAATGGTTTATCGATTCGTCGGGTGATGCCGGTTTTGATCTTCTCTGCGCCTTGCTTAGGCTTAGTCACAGTCACACAGTGCCCGATGTGCAGCCGTGCAGCCCCGAGCTGCACGCGCTACCAACCGCCACCGCCACCAGGGCTCTGCCATCGACAACAGCAAGACAATATCAACAACAACGACAACGAACACGACAACGATAGCGACAACGGCGACAACGACAAGGCGGCTGTCGACACGACAAGTTGGATGGCCACCAGCCGCCGCCGCCAAGGCCTTTCCATCGACAACAGCAAGACGGCGTCATTGGCAACAACAACAACAACGACAGCGAAGGCGAAGACGACAATAGCGACACCAAGAACAACGGCAAGACGATTTCGACGACGACAATGCGACACAATGACTCGGACGCGACGGCGACTCGGAGCTCAGCGACGACGGGCATCATTCTCATGAGGAGTCGTTGAGGGCCAGTAGTAGTACTGTAGTAGCTTAGTATATAATACTTCCTGTACAAGTATAGGAATGTCCAGGTCCAAAATAAACTTGAGAGTCGTAGTGTATTCAAAAAACCCGCCAAACCCGTCATACAGGTGTGGGTTCTGAACGGGTACTCGACGTCGTACCCGTACCCGTACCCGTCAAACCCATACCCGGGTACCCGCATGGGTTTACAAACCCATGATGGGCACTACATGGGAGGTGACGAGGGCCTTGACAACGGTGTCGATGGTGGACTGCGACGGGAGTGAACAGGAAGACATGGTGCGGAGGTAGACAGGATGGAAGAGTGTAGCAGTGGTTGCTGAGGGACTTAGCTCGTGATGAAGCTTCCTTATATGTGTTTCCTGTGTGGGGTTCAGCACTTTGAAGTCCTTGATGGCCTGATCGGCGAATACTTCGCTCCGGTCGACCCACTGATTCTCCGAGTCAGGGTATCCCTTCCATTTCACGAGGTACTGGAGCTTCCGTGTTCTCCCGAATCTTCACGAGTCTAGAATCTTCTCGACCTCGTATTCCTCTTCTCCGTCTACCAAATCTGGCGGTGGGCGTTGGTAGTTTGGCCCATGTGTTACGGTCTCGTGATATCTGGTGAGAAGATCGGTGTGAAACACCGGGTGGATGCTCCACTGTGTGGGAAGTTCCAGACGATAGTTGACAGGGGACATCACCTGTGTGACCTTAAAGGGACCATGTCTCTTGGGCGCAAGCTTCGCGGTTGGCTGGTTGGTCCGCAGGTGGCGTCCTTCTAGCCACACGAGGTCGCCTTCCTTGTACTTGGGCGTATCCTTGTGCTTGACCCATGACTTTTGTGCCTTGATGAGGAGCGCCTTGGCCTGCGCTCTAGCTTCTTGGAATTGGTCTATTCTCAGCGCCACTTGGGGTATCGGTGATGGCCTATCGATCCAATCAGCGTGCGGGTTGTACCCCATCAGGAGGTAAAAGGGGGACTTCCTTGTGGTCTCATGGGGCCAGTTGTTGTGCGTGAATTCCGCTATAGGGAGGTATGCCGCCCAGTTATCTTGCCGCTCATTAGTCCAGAAGCGGAGGTACTGCTCGAGCCACTGGTTGGTCCGTTCAGACTGTCCGTCCGTTCGAGGGTGGTAGGCGGTGGAAACGTTCTGCGAAATCCCCAGAATCTTACACAGTTCTCTTGTGAATCGGGACGCAAAGCGGGGGTCTCTGTCGCTGATCACCTTGGAGGGGAGTCCGAATCGTAAGAAGACGTGCTTAGCATATAAGGCAGCGGTTCCCTCCGCCGTGATCTCCTCTTGGCAGGGAATAAAGACGGCTGCTTTGGTGCAGTCGTGGTCTGTGATGGTGAGGATCGAGTCGAACCCTTGTGACCGGGGGAGCTTAGTGATGAAGTCCAGTGCGATGGTTTCAAAGGGGAGTGCTTCGGGATTTGGGTAGATCGGGGACAGTGGTGCTTTGGTTGGTCGATTGTTCGCCTTGTGTCTCTGACAATCAGCGCATCCTTTGACATAGTCTAGCACATCTTGGACAAGGTTCGGCCACCAGTAGGATCGTCCTACCAACTGCGCGGTTTTGTTAATGCCCGGATGTCCATAGACCGGCGGTGTATGGTGAGCGGAAATGATACTTCTCTTGTCATATAATCCACCTGTCACCACTCGTCTCCCTTCCTTGTACCAAGTGCCTTCGATCTTCTTCAGCCGATGTGCATTTACCCAAGGGCAAAGGTAGTTCTCGTCTTGATGATACACTGCGTCTGGTCGTTCCATCTCCCCAGGTCCGATCGTCAGGGTGTTTGGCATGATCGTCTCGACCTGTGTAGCTCGTACGAAGAGTGCGTCGGGGAGGACCGTTACGTCCTTGTTGTCATTGTCCCCTTGGTCGTAGTCTGGTCGTTGGGAGAGCGCGTCTGCCCTTCCGTTGGCGGTACCTTTGATGTGGTGAATCTCAAAGTCGTATTCAGACAGTTCTAGTACTTCCCTTGCGATGCGTCTGCTTATCCTCTGTGGCGACCTCCAGTATTGCAGGTTGAGGTGGTCGGAGAACACTTTGGTTTTGTGTGGCGATCCCGCGAGCAGGGGTCTCCAGTGGCGGAAGGCTTTGATGATGGCCAGTAGTTCCAGGTTGTAGATGTCGTAGTTGCGCTCTGCTTCGTTCAGTGTCGCCGAGTAGTAGCCTATGGGGTGCCGTTTGCCGTCTTCTTTGCGTTGCAGGAGTACAGCGCCCACTGCGAAACCTGATGCGTCTACCTCCATCTCGAATTGTTCCTTGGGGTCCGGGTGTGCCAGTACAGGTTCACTTGTGACCAGTGTTTTGAGCTTCTCGAAGGCGTCTGTCTCTGCTTGTCCCCACTGCCACTCCGTGTCTTTCCTTGTCAGTCTGTTCAGTGGGCGTGCGTGTGTGGCGAAGCCTTTGATAAAGAGGCGGTAAAAGTTGCAAAAGCCAAGGAAAGATCGGACCTGCTTGACCGTGGTGGGCGTTGGCCAGTTGCGAATACCGGCGACTTTGACAGGGTCCATACGAGTCACCCCCTTCTCAAGGATTACCCCCAGGTAATCGATCGCCGGGGCGCCGAAGACGCACTTCTCTGGCTTGAAGAACAGATCATTGTCCAGTGCAATTTGGAGTATGTCACGTACGGCTGCGATGTGGCCCGCCATGCCGCTGCGAGAGGCAATGCCGATGTCATCCATGTATACCCGAATGGTGGTTCTCAGTGGTTCGTGCTTGAGGATAGCGGGCCCACAGAGGTAGTCCATCATCTCCTGGAAGGTGGGCGGCGAGTTGGTGAGGCCGAAGAACATGACCAGCGGTTCGAAGAACCCGCAGCGGGTCTTGAAGGCGGCCTTGTGCTCATCGCCGGTTTTGATGCAGACATTGTTATACCCCCAGCGGACATCGAGTTTAGTGTAGATGTCCGCATTCCCCAGGTCCGTGATAAGTTCTTGGATGAGCGGGAGGGGGTATTGGTTACGCACTGTAAACGAGTTGATCCTTCGGTAGTCCTGGATGGGTCGGAGCTTGCCGTCCTTCTTCTTGACGAAGAAGAAGGGTGAGGCGTAGGGGGACTTTGATGGTCGGATGTACCCTTTCGCCAGTTGCTCGTCCAAGAATACTCGGAGGGCTTCGTCTTCGTCGCACGACATGGGATAGATCTTGCAGTCAAGGGTGTCCGGAGCGTCCTTCTTGAACTCGATTGCATGGTCCCAAGGTCGCGAAGGTGGGAATCGATGGGATTCTTCTTCGCTAAATACCTTTGCGAAGTCCTCGTATTCTTTTGGTATCTCGGTGATGCCCGTGAACTGTTGGGCTTCAATGGCTAGGTCCGTGGCGGTGGTACGCGCTTTGACCGTGTCCCATTCGCTGTAGAACTGCTGTACCGCGTCGCGCTTCTCTTCTTCGCTGAACTCTTCAGTGGGGGTGAATGCAATGGTCACCCCCCGGTCCTTCGGGTGTGTAGTGCAGAGGACTACTGGGTACGCGTCTTCTTTGATGACTGCGTGCTGCCAGCTGATCTGTGGTTCATAAGCGGTGTAACGCCGTCACTGGCGTTTAGTCCGACTTGGACTTCGTAAGGGCGTAAAACGACTTAGCGGGTATCGTGACTCGTATAGTCACGTGATGATAACACACGGTCCCGTTAGACACGTGGTCGCGAAGGGCACTAGGGCTCGATCCACTAGGCGTAAACGATGGAAGACGACTTCCTCTGCTAGAGGCAAGCGAACGACAAGTCCGAGAAGGAGGGCACACTGAAGGAAAGCCAGGAACGTGGTGACTATTCAAGAAGACCAAGATGGCGTATCTTGGTCTTTGCGTGCTCCTATTTATACATGAAGGGGATAGCTTTAAAGCCCCCCTATGAACTCCGAGACGAATCGCGTAAGTAGCTCGAACCCTACTACGACGATACTAGGAATGAGTCATGGTACACTAACACGTGATACCTCGACTGCTGACTGATATGATAAGTCTGTGACCGATTACTGCTTACGAAGGAGCCACAACCGTACTCGTAAGTGTCCACGATGAGAACCGTTACAAGCGGCCAGCCAGGGGTAGCCGAGGACGATGTCTTCATTTCCCGTGTCAGTGAGTAGGAACCGCATTGTTTTGTGGGTTCCTTTTAGTGAACGTCACGGGTAACCCATGGGTCACTCGACCCTTACCCGCACCCGTACCCGCGTGAAACCCGTACCCGGGCTCACGGGTATGGGTACCGACAACTTTGGGTATGGGTACTTGCAGGTTGCGCGGGTCGGCGGGTTGGCACTGCGGGTCAGAATGATAACACCAAAATGACTCAGAATGCTGCACTACTCGTCTACTATACAAAGTACTACTGTAAGATAACTACAAATCCCGCGGCGTCGTCATCGCCCCCACCATTGTGGCGTCACCACCGCCGGCTGTCGTGGCGTCGTGGCGGCGGCGTCGTCGTCGTCGTCGTTGCCGCAGTTGTCGCCGTGTCGCCATCAACTTGAAGATCGCTATTGATGCTGCCGTTGTCACGGTTGTCGCTGCGTTGTTGCCGTTGTCGCGGTTGTGGCTGCGTCGTCACCGTTGTCGCTGCCGTCCTCGCCGTTGTCACCATTGTCGTCGTCGTCGAGTCGCTCGGACTCCGAGCCTCAGAGTTGCAGCCGAGCGCTGCCTTGCCGTCGCTCCGAGTCCTGCGGCAAGCCATCGTTGTTGGGGTGTCGCAGGCGTTGCATTTGGGACTTGTGTTGGTATGGCGCTGGTAGTTGGTACGTTCGGCTCGGGTTGTTGTAGGCGTTGTGGGTCTTGTTGTGGGTTGTCGTTGGCAGCGTATGCGGCGCAGGCGGGGTTTGCCGTTGATTCATTCCCAGATGCCGGTTTTGTTTCGCCTTGCTTAGTCACCTTATCGATTGTACTTCTCATGCAGCACCAACCGTCACCGCCGCCACCAGGGCCCTGCCATCGACAACGGCAAGATACTGTCAACGACGACAACCACAAAGACGATAGCGACGAAGGCGATATCAACAACGACGAGGCGACACTTGGGCGACACGAACAACGACTTAGCGGATGGCCACCAACTGCCACCACCACCGCCACCGCCGCTGCCAGGGCCCTGCCATCGACAATAGCAAGACGATGTTGACACCGACAACAACGACAACGACTCGGATGAGGACGACGAAGACGACGATGGCGACACCATCAAGACGTGTCGACGACGACAACGCGACTCGATGACCCGGGCGCGACGGCGAGCTCTGCGACTCAACGGGCATTCTCATGAGGATCAGTAGCTAGTAGTAGCTAGTATATTCATGTAAAACTATGTATCTAGGTCCAGAATGAAGGTTGTAGTGAGCTCAAAAAAACCCGCCAAACCCGTCATACGGGTACGGGTTCTGAACGGGTACCCGACGTCGTACCCGTACCCGTACCCGTCAAACCCATACCCGGGTACCCGTACGGGTTTACAAACCCGTGACGAACACTAGTTCCTTTGGTCTGGACGTCGAGGTCTGCGCAGTGTGTGATTAGTCCTGCTTTATTCTCTGAGTTGTCGATGTTCCATATCTTTTTGGGGGTCTCTAACTCCTGGAGACCGATTCCCATCCACTTGGCAAACACGGGTTTGATGAAACTGTCTGTGGCTCCGGAGTCCACTAGTGTTTTTACTTCGGCCATGTTGTAATTCGTTCGAATGGAAACTGGGATTCTCAACGATCAATAGCGTGTGATGATTACAGAATTACAACGGAGCGCCCTCACTGTCACGATCACTGATCGTGCCATCGATGGTTTCACATCTTGCTTCTGCTTCTGAAAATAGTCTCGGAAAAGTCTTGGATTCTACTTCTATGTTTCACCTTCTGCCAGCACATGCCTTCTGCCAGCTCATACTCTATATTTAGACTCACACTTATGTGTCTCCAGAAAAACACAGAAAAAGAGGATTATTGTACAGTACTTAAAGAGCTTGTAGTTTACCCTGTTTCCCTCGTTCTAGTCTTGTTCATTGTCTCGTCTCTGAATCCAGTCTATTTCCACTTCGCTTACTTCAGCTGCTGTAAGTCGACTTTACAGTCTACAACTCGGTATCAAGCCCGAGCTCTGCACGATCCCCTCGTTACGACACGCTGGTGCCAGTCCAGCCTCTGATCGTAAAACTCACCCAGGCCGATGGGTTTAGGCGTTTTGAAAACCCTCCTTTCCCCACAGATCTTGGAGGACCAGGTCTTTTACTTTGTCCGAAGCTCCAGCCACTCCCTGGAGCCATTCCTGTGCCTGCTGTTGCGGGGTCATGGCTGCGCGTGCCTCGACCCTTGGTTCTTGCGCGTAGTAGTCCGTTTCTGAATTTCGGTTGCTACTGCTTGATGCAGCATCGCGGTTCTGTGGGCAGTAGCGACTGAAATGCCCCTTTTGGTTGCAGGTATAACAGATGACTTCCCTTGCGTCTCGGGGGAGCCCCCTTTCTCTGCCTCGCGTTCTGGGGCCTCCCCTAGGCGGATAGGGCGGCCTCTGTTGGTTGCTGAGTATGAACTCGGCTTCGGCGAGTCTTCCCTGAGTGCCTTCGGTTTCTGCTCCTCGTGCCCTGGTTCGATCCGCCGAGGTGTCCATAGCGTTGGGGTTCTGCTGGTGGGGCAGGTTTCTCGGAGCCCACCCGCTTTGTGGGGGTCCCCAGGTACTGGGACGTGGAGTACTTTTCGGGGTGGATGGTTTTATCGAATTGAGACATGCCTGTAGGTGCAGATACTGCTGCTGTTTCTTCATCACCGCTTGTTTCCATGCCTCGAACGTAGTGGGTTCATATTGTTCGTACACCTTGGTGAACAGCCCCTTTGGTAGTCCTGCCGTGAATAGGTCGATCGTTTGAGGGGCGTCGAGGTTGTAGTCAGCTTGTCGAGCGAGACGTTCAAAGGTGGCTACATAGCTGTCAATGTCCCCATCCTTCATGTGGACTCCTTTGCGCAGTTCTGCCTGCGCTTGCTCCTTCTCCATGGTGTTGGCGAATCTTCTGGTGAAGGTGCGAAGGGTTTCTTCCCAGAGGCGTCGAGTGTGCTCGGGGAATCCGGCTTCTGTTTGGCGCATTAGCCAGTCAGTCATGTACATCACCCATTCGTTGACTAGGTCTCCCTGGATGTAGCCAAGGAAGAGGAGTGATCGGCGGTAATAGTTGCGCATAATGTCGCTTGTGCTGTTGATTCCTTGGTAGAGGTTCCATTGCGCCCTGAACTGCAGGGCCTTGGTGCGGTCGCCGTTAAAGACCATAGGTGTGTTACCTTGCAGTCTATCTGACGATCGAGGTTGGTTGCCGATGGGGCCTACCCCCGGGAATCCGCCTCCTCCGGGTGGCGCTCCTCCGCCTCCGTGTCCTCCGCCTCCTCCTCTGTGTGGGTAGCCTCTTCCTGGGCCTCTTCCGGGTGGCCCTCCTCCTTTGGGAGGGTCTGGTTCATCGGGTCCGATGGTGTTACGTTCCTTCCTGGACGTAGGACTCGACTTGAGTCACGTGTGCCTGTTTGCTGCTGCAACCGCGTTGCGAGTCGTAGGGGCGTTCGACGATAGTCGATAATGGCAGATAGAGGTGAAGTAGACAGTGGCTGGACAGGCTCCGAAGGCGCACTGAAGATGATGAAGGTGGAGGGACGGGTCTCCGAGGTCACACCAGCGAGCGAGAGGTGATCGATGTGGTTATTCGCAGTGTGGATAGCGCAGTACTACTGGCCCGGCTTCAAAGGGGAAGGTATTCACAAAGATATCAAGCTACCGCTCTAAGGTGCAAGTAGCTCTCTACTTATAGTACTAGGGGAGCTTTGAAGCTCAGCCCTAACTCCGAAACCCTAATACGAGTAGCCAATGGCATAAGGTCCTCGTGTGGTATCAGTCAGCAGTCCATACAGTAGTCAGCGGTCATCAGTCATCCGCTATGTAGTATCAGTCATCCGAGTCACGAGTCGCACCATATTGCATCGGAGGCTAGACCAGTCCGGGCACAAGCTCATCCGGACCCTTCTGGACGAGTCGAGGCAGGCCACGTGCCAGGGTCACGTGACGGCCGTACATCAGGACCTATTCCCAAGGCTCCTGACAGCGTGTCTGCGGCGGGAGGGAGATCGATCGCTCACCAGACGTCCCGTTCTCGCGGTATCCTCTAGGGCTTCTATTGCTGCCCATACTCTCTCCTGTACGCGTGGGTCTTCTTCGGCTTGCCAATCCCACCAAGGGTCTTCGGGCGTGTTGGCGGATTCCACGAAGGGAATGTCGGCAGTCGGCGTGTAGTCACGTGGCGAATCACGTGCCGGCGAGGGTGAAACCGTGACATTACCCTCTCTTCTGGTACAACGCCCACGTTGTTCCTCATCCGTCAGCCGCACGGTTTCTGTACGCCGAATCGCAGTCATCCGTGTGGCGCACGTGCCAGGGGGTGATGCCCTCACCGATGTAGGTGGCTCTGCGGCCGTGCTCCTCACGTTCAGCTCCACTCGTGTCTTCCGAGTCACGTGTACGACGTGCTCATTCTTCTCTGCAGCTCTGGCTTCCGGCCAATGTTCGTGGGGAATGGTGGTGGTGCGCCAATCGATGGGCGGCGCGAACTCCTGCATATAGCCTATTCCAAGGACTATCATGCTGGCTCCCATGTCGCTCAGGTAGAAGGGAAGCGTGCGCTCGATTCCGTTAGCGCGTATCGTGAGCGGGGTGTAATGCATCAATGGCCCACCGCTGTTGCTTGTGCCGTCCGCATTCTGCAGCGACCTGGGTTTCTCCAGCGCTATCCGCGCGAGTCCCAATTCTTCTGCGTACTCCGGGTTGATGTGGCAGTCTGTGGATCCCGTGTCCACCAGCGCGTCTTGTTCTTCGATGACGCCATCTCCAGCCATGATTCGCATGGGGAGGCATAACTCTGTGGGGCGTGGTGCGGGCATTATATCTCGTAGCGGTTTATCCAACGCACCGCTCGCCATGAGTTCCTCGTATACTCCGGGGGTTCCCCTCAGGACGCGCATCCATTCGCGCGCCTGGCGTTCCGGGCTCGTATCGTGTCGCGGCTCTTCCATCCTTGACGGTCCCGCTTCCAACGGCGTTCCAAATGTGACGCGCTTCTGCATCTGCGGGCAGAAAGCGCGAGTGTGTCCGACCTCGTGGCAGCGGTGACACACCTTGTTGGTGACATCCGTCACACTGACTCGTACTCGGCTTCGTCCTGCCGATAGGTCCATGGGTACCGTGACGGCGTTGAACGCCTCCTGTTGTTGCGCGACAAATAGGTCGCCGCGTGCTTGCGCTACTTCTCCTGCCCATCCTGAGGGCGCATCGTATTGTTCTCTCGCCTCGGCAGGCGGTGCGTAGTGGCTTGCTGGCGGGTCAAACCGCGGGTCTCGTGTCGTGACCCTCTCTTCTGCTTGCATGTCGGGGCGCTCAAAAGCTGCCTCCGCGCTCCAGGGAATGTCCTCGGTGTCTTCCACACCTGCTCCTACTTCGTCGGTGTTCTCCGCGTACTCGTCTAGCAAGCTCCAGACGTCATCGTATTCTTCCGCCTCGGCAGGCTCGCTGTACTGGCCGTTATCGCTGGCCTCTTCCGGTTGCTCGTAGTACTCAGCTGGGTCCTCGTATTCTTCTCGCGCCTCGGCAGGCGGCTCCTCGGGACTCTCATAGTAGTCCTGGTACGTCGTGTACCAATCCTCGTTGTACGCCTCGTATTCTTCTCTCGCCTCGGCAGGCGGCGCGTCGGACTCTTCGCTGAGGCACCAGCACTCGCGGTCGTAGTCCCAGAACACTGGCGTTCCATACCAGTCGTTCCCCATGTCCTCCGATGGTCGGCCCCAGGCATCGTATTCCATCGGGCATTCGTATGCGTCGTAGATCGTATCCTCGTATCTTTCTCTCGCCTCGGCAGGCGGCATCCTCACGCGCGAGTTCATCGATATGGGAGGGTATGTGGATGAAGGCGTACTTAGCTTGTAACGCCCACCCGAATGTCCATCTGCACGGTAACGTCGGCAGGCCTTTCGAGGTTTTCTTTCATACGCCTGATCGCGCAGGCCTTCTCAAGGTTCTTCTTTATGAGGCGTAATCCCTCCGCGGTCAATGTGATATGCGCGGGCATCCCTATAGTATCAACGGCAGCAAAGGGGCAGAATAGAGCTTGATATAATGTTACGTTCCTTCCTGGACGTAGGACTCGACTTGAGTCACGTGTGCCTGTTTGCTGCTGCAACCGCGTTGCGAGTCGTAGGGGCGTTCGACGATAGTCGATAATGGCAGATAGAGGTGAAGTAGACAGTGGCTGGACAGGCTCCGAAGGCGCACTGAAGATGATGAAGGTGGAGGGACGGGTCTCCGAGGTCACACCAGCGAGCGAGAGGTGATCGATGTGGTTATTCGCAGTGTGGATAGCGCAGTACTACTGGCCCGGCTTCAAAGGGGAAGGTATTCACAAAGATATCAAGCTACCGCTCTAAGGTGCAAGTAGCTCTCTACTTATAGTACTAGGGGAGCTTTGAAGCTCAGCCCTAACTCCGAAACCCTAATACGAGTAGCCAATGGCATAAGGTCCTCGTGTGGTATCAGTCAGCAGTCCATACAGTAGTCAGCGGTCATCAGTCATCCGCTATGTAGTATCAGTCATCCGAGTCACGAGTCGCACCATATTGCATCGGAGGCTAGACCAGTCCGGGCACAAGCTCATCCGGACCCTTCTGGACGAGTCGAGGCAGGCCACGTGCCAGGGTCACGTGACGGCCGTACATCAGGACCTATTCCCAAGGCTCCTGACAGCGTGTCTGCGGCGGGGAGGGAGATCGATCGCTCACCAGACGTCCCGTTCTCGCGGTATCCTCTAGGGCTTCTATTGCTGCCCATACTCTCTCCTGTACGCGTGGGTCTTCTTCGGCTTGCCAATCCCACCAAGGGTCTTCGGGCGTGTTGGCGGATTCCACGAAGGGAATGTCGGCAGTCGGCGTGTAGTCACGTGGCGAATCACGTGCCGGCGAGGGTGAAACCGTGACAGATGGCCCTCATCAGAGCTGCGTCGTCTGCAGTCATCCGATGCCCCGTGTCTGGGTGGATGGGGAGTAGGTCTTCGGGGACTCCGTCGTGTGGTTGTTGTATAGGGTCTACCTGAAGCGCGTATGTCGGTTCTAATTGTGTGGTTGTCATCTCGTCTGGTGGGTGAATCACTATATGCTCAGCTTGTGGTGCTTCGTCGAGCGTTATCCCTGCAGCTCGGTTTGCTAGGTTGGTGAGTTCTTCCTGTTCCTCTGCATTTACTTGCGAGAGGTGGTCTTCCTCGGACTCTTCATCGCTTTGTTCTGACTCAGAGTCTCCTTCTTCTGTGGTACTTGTGACGATTGCGCCGTCGATGGGTCCTGCCCTCGCTAGGGGGACTACTTCGCTTTCTAGGATGTCGCACCGATATTCGTGCGTTGTTGGTCGGACTACTGTTCGTATCCCTGTGTCGTTTGTGGCAAGTATGCACCAGCAAGTGTGCTCGAAGCTGAACTCAACTGGGTAGTAGCGACTTGGCCGATTGGGGAAGTCGACGAAATATCCAGTCTCTCCTCTGTGCGTCCTCCACCTGGCAGCCTTCAAATAGCACGTGGGGACGTTCCGTTCTCCTCTACTGGGGATGATATATGATTGGACCTGGTTCCAGCCCCACCGATCGCCGGTTGTGGGCGCCACTGTGTCGTTCTTGTAGGGTGTAGCTTGGTCTTAATGTTACGTTAGGCCCGTCCTAATGGTGCTCGACTTGAGCGATGACAGAGTGGCTTGATATACGAGGGACGACTTAGCGAATATGGATACACGTCCTGAGTAGGAATGTGATCAGTGTAAGCACTGGGGCGAAGTCCACCAGGCGTATACGTTGTCGGGCAATCTGCTCTACAAGAGCCAGACGCACTAGCAGACAGAGAGAGAGGAGAAGGCAAACAAGAAGAGATGAGACGAGAATGGGATCTGAGAATTCAAGAAGACCAAGCTAGGAGCTAGGGAGCTCGGTCTTCGTACTACCAGTCCTTTATACAATTGACGAGGAGCTTTGAAGCTCCTCCTAAACGTAGGGTACCCAGTAGCGATAGCAGCTCGAACCCTACTACAACTATCCTAGGAACGAGTCACAAGTCCGATGAGACATACATGTGATAACAGCCCTAAGGCTGACTGAGACGACTGTCCCTGACTAATACTAGGGTAGTCAGAACCCCACGAGTCCGCAGTCCGTACCGATGAGTCCGATCGCAACACGTTTGATTTCTGGCCACTTTAGGCCTAAGCCGTCATAGGCTGCGGGCAGGGGCTCAGGCCTCCACGTTTTGAGGCCGTGGGCCACCAAAAGCCGGGCCGTGACCCAAATCATCGAGCCGAGCCAGGCCGGGAAACCACTAGTTCAACTTTGGCCATGGGAATTGTAAGTACTTGTATCCTACCCAGACGGATGGGCCGTGATTGTAGCCCGGTTACAAGCAATCATGATTCTATTATGATAATAATACCAGCTTAAATTCTCTGATAATTTGCATAAGCGATTTCGGCTTTGCTAAGTTAATAAATT
>JAKELH010001020.1:0-16816 GCA_021525015.1 Lactarius pseudohatsudake | reverse complement strand
GGAAGGCTCGGAGCGTGGGAGTCGCACCTAAAGAGGAGGTGATGTTGCGATCGGACTCATCGGTACGGACTGCAGACTCGTGGGGTTCTGACTACCCTAGTATTAGTCAGGGACAGTCGTATCAGTCAGCCTTAGGGCTGTTATCACATGTATAAAGCACGGACTAGACTCATACCTAGGACAGTCGTAGTAGGGTTCGAGCTACTATCGCTACTGGGTACCTTACGTCAGGAGGAGCTTCAAAGCTCCTCGTCAATTGTATATCAGACTCTCAGTACGAAGACCGAGCTCTCCAGCTTGGTCTTCTTGAATCATCAGCCCAATTCTCGTCTCATCCCTTCTTGTCTGCCTTCTCCTCTCTCTCTGCTTGCTAGTGCGTCTGGCTCTTGTAGAGCAGATCGCCCGACGACGCATACGCCTGGTGGACTTTGCCCCAGTGCTCACACTGATCACGTTCCTGCTTAGGACGTGTATCCATATTCGCTAAGTCGTCCTCCGCATATCGAGCCACTCTGTCACCGCTCAAGTCGAGCATCATTAGGACAAGCCTAACGCAACACTTGTGCATGCATCCTGCCAAAAAGCTTGTAATGGCCCATTGTGTCTATGTGAGAAATCTGCCGATGAGCTTGTATTGCCCCATGGCACTCCTATGTGTATTCTGCCGAAAAGCTTGTATTGGCCCATTACACCAATGTGATTGTCCTGCCAACAAGCTTGTATTGGCCCATTACACCAATGTGATTGTCCTGCCACAAGCTTGTATTGGCCCATTACACTAATGCAAGTGTCCTGCCGACAAGCCTGTATTGGCCCATTGTGCCAACACAAGCATCCTGCCGACGAGCTTGTATTGGCCTGTGGTGCCCATAGACATATTCTGCTGAAAAGCTTGTATTGGCCCATTGTGCCCATGCAGGAAATCTGCCGACAAGCTCACATTGGCCCATGGCACTCATATGTGTATTCTGCCGACAAGCTTGTATAGGCCCATGGTGCCCATGGATATATTCTGCCAAACAGCTTGTATTGGCCCATTGTGCCAATGCAAGTGTCCTGCCGACAAGCTTGTATTGGCCCATTGCGCCACCATGAGCATCCTGCCGAAAAGCTTGTGTTGGCCCACTGTGCCCATGTGTGAAATCTGCCAATGAGCTTGCATTGGCCCATTGCACTCATATGAGCATTCTTCCGACAAACTTGTATTGGCCCATTGTGCCAATGTGTGCATCCTGCCGACGAGCTTGTATTGGCCTGTGGTGCCCATGCAAGAAATCTGCTGATGAGCTTGCATTGGCCCATGGCACTCATATTTGTATTCTGCTGACAAGCTTGTATAGGCCCATGGTGCCCATGGACATATTCTGCCAAAAGGCTTGTATTGGCCCATTGCACCAATGCTAGCATCCTGCCGATAAGCTTGTATTGGCCCATTGCACCAATGCGAGCATCCTGCCGACAAGCTTGTATTGGCCCATTGTGCCACCATGAGCATCCTGCTGATAAGCTTGTATTGGCCCATTGCACCAACACAAGCATCCTGCCAAAAAGCTTGTATTGGCCCATTGTGCCAATGTGTACGTCCTGCTGACAAGCTTGTGTTGGCCCATGGTGCTTATGTGCGCATCCTGCTGACAAGCTTGTTTAGGCCCATGGTGCCCATGGACATATTCGCTTGTATTGGCCCATTGTGCTGATGCGAGTGTCTTGCCGACAATGTATTGTCCCATTGCACCAACAAAAGCATCCTGCCAAAAAGCTTGTATTGGCCCATTGTGCTGATGCATACGTCCTGCCAATGAGCTTGTGTTGGCCCACGGTGCTTATGCACGCATCCTGCCACAAAGCTTGTATTGGCCCATTGTGCTCATGTGAGTATTCTGCCAACAAGCTTGTATTGGCCCATTGTGCCGATGTGTACATCCTGCTGAAAAGCTCGCGTTGGCCCGTGGTACTTATGTGCACATCCTGCTGAAAAGCTTGTATTGGCCCATTGTGCTCATGTGAGTATCCTTCCAAAAAGCTTGTATTGGCCCATTGCACCGGTGCACACATCCTGCCAACAAGCTTGCGTTGGCCCATGGTGCTCATGTGTACATCCTTGTATTGGCCCACAGTGCCCATGCGCATATCCTGCCAAAAATCTTGTATTGGCCCATGGTGCTGCTGTGAGTTTTCTGCCAACGAGCTTGTATTGGCCAATTGTGCCCATGTGAGTAATCTACCGATGAGCTTGCATTGGCCCATGGCGCTCATATGTGCATTCTGCCCAAAAGCTTGTATTGGCCCATGGTGCCCATGGGCATATTCTGCCGAAAAGCTCGCATTGGCCCATTGCACCAACACGAGCATCCTGCTGACAAGCTTGTATTGGCCCGTGGTGCCCATGTGATAAATCTGCCAACAAACATGTATTGGCCCATTGTGCCTAGTGTTTTAAAGTCCGGTCCGGTCCGGTCTTTTGGCCACATTCCCGGCAACCGGGACTGGGACCGGTCCATGCCGAAAGCAATTTCCGAAAGACCGGACCGAGACCGCTACCAACCGGTCTGTGTCGGTTGTGTTGCAGATCACAGGAAAGTTGTCAGTTGCAACCGATACTTTACTAAGACTGGTTGAATTCCTGGTTGCAACTGGTCTTTCCAGTGTCAGCCAAGGGCTGTCATATTTCATCTAAATAGGTAGTACAAGTAATTACACTGTCTACAAAAATTGATCTAACGTCTGAGGCGACTACCACCATCGCCACCGCCGCCATCATTGTTGTCGTGCTTCGTCGTTATGTTTGCTGCCTTCCGAGTCGTTGCTATTGTCGTTATGCGTGCCTACCGAGTCGTTGCTGTTGTCGTTGTACTTGTTGCCACCTTTGCTCTTCTCGCCGTCGGCGCGTCACTGTTGTTGTGCTGTCACTGGTTGTCGTCATGTGTTACCACCATCGCCGTGCGACTTTGTTGTGGTGGCCCTCGTTGTCATTGTCGCTGTCGTCCTGGTCGTGGTCGGCGGCGCACGCAACTGCAGGCCGTATCTATTGTTAGTGTGGTTGTGGTCAGCCGTGCACTGTGACAGGACTCAGCTGTGCAGCCGATGGATGTCGATTGCCTGCCACTGCCGTCATGATGGATTGTGGGCAGCTCGGGAAGGCTTCAGTGAGCGGAGCGCTACCATCGTCAAAGTTGGATCACTCACATCAGTTGGTGGGCCTCTTGCCATTTCGTGGTTGGCGGTACACGTGACTCGGGGCGACAACTTCAAAGGGATATGTGAGATTGGCGATGCGACAAAGCTGGGGTGTTGATGGACAAAGATGACACGAGGCACAGACCCGGGGACACACGGCCCGTCTACGAAGGGTCAACGGGCTCAGGCTTGCAAGGCAAGTATGGGTAGCTGTTGTTGTCGAGGCCCATTTGATGCAATGAAGGAGGGAAGTAAGGAGCTGCAGGAGAGAGGGAGAGAGAGAGTTTGTGTGTGAGACGATAGAGACGAGGGAAGGTGCGAAGCCATGAGAACGCGAGACCAATATGAGCCTGAGACTAATATGGCAGCCATGTGACGCTGGACCGAGACCAAAAAGGCCAAAAATGGGCCCAGAGCCCAAGTTATCCATACAGTGGCCAGGAATAGGTGTGCGTGAATCACACGGAAATGCCCATGTGCACGTTCATGAATGGCCGCGAATGCTGGGTGGGTAATATGGCGAGAATGGGGAAGATGTTTGTGCCCTTGTCAGCATTCCCGAGTGCGCTGCACTCACGCGCACCCTTAGAAACTGAGAGACTGCCCATTCCTGATAGAGATAATTATGTGTGCAAGGTTTAGAAATGTGCAGAGAAGTGCGTGATACCTCGCATCACTAATTATTGCTTCTGCACTCCCGAACACATCGCACCTCCACGCAGCCTTAGATACTCGGGATAGACACATCTACCAACTGAACAGACACCCGTGCGAAGTTTCGTGTTGCACAAGGCCTGTGCAACAGGTCGCAACAGTCATCAGATCACTCTCCCATTACTACTACACTGGCACAACTGAATTACAGTACGTGTACAGTATCTGAACGTTCTGAACGTTAGTGGGTGACAAAATTCCCTGTGCCATTGTCACAGGTTCGTGGGAAGTGCTGCATATAACCGCTTGACACCCAAATATCGTTCAATGTTCAACGTCACGTTCAACGCTCATCGCTCATCGACTGTGTTGCTTTGGCCCAGGGAACAGTTCTTTCTTTATCCTTGTCATTCAAATCGACTTGTAACTGAATACACTGGCACGTGTTCTTTCTTTTCTTGTCTAGGTTTTAACCATGCGCCTCTGCCTCATTACAGCGCAAGAATGGCCACGATTTGGCCATGGTGCCGTGGGACCACGACTCCGATGCGGCGCCGCAAGAACATGGCATCGATGCGGCGCCATGACACCACGGCATTAATGCGGCGCTGCGGGACCACAGAGTTGATGCAGCGTTGAGACACCCCAGCATCGACGTGGTGCCGCAACACCACGACTCCGACGCAGCGCCGAGATACCATGGCGTCGATGCTGCCCCGGGACACCACGGTGTCGATGCTGCCCCAGGACACTACGACTCCGACGCGATGCTGCCAGTGCGACACCACGGAGTCGACAAGGCGCTGCTCTGATGCAGCGCCATGACATCCCAATGGCGACGCAGCCGTGCGACACCATGGCATCGATGCGGTGCTGTAACACCACAACATCGACGTGGCGCCGCAATACCATTGCATCGACACAGCCCTGCGACACCACGCCTCCAACGCGGCGCCGCAACACCACGGCGTGAACACAGCGCCGCGATACCTTGACTCCGATGCGGCGTTGACACAGCCCTGCGACAACCGTGGCATCGACGCGGCGCCGCAACGCCACAACGTCGACCTTGGCGTCGACGCAGCCCTGCGACACCACGACCCCGACGTGGCGCCGCAACACCACGGTGTCGACGCAGCGCCGCGACATCCTGACTCGGATGCAGCGCCGTGACACCACGGCGTCGACGCAGCGCCGCAACACCGTGGCATCGACGTGGTGCCGCAAGACCACGACATCGATGCAGCGCCGCAAGACCATGGCGTTGACACGGCAACACCACGGCATCGATGCAGCGCCGCGAGCCCACGGTGTTGACGCAGCACCATGAGACCACGACTCCGATGCGACACCATGGGAGTTCTTAGATTACAAGTAGTAGAGTAGTAGAGTACATTGTCAGTAGATACATAACTAGATAATAGTACCAAATTTATCACTCGGTTGCTAAAAGAACCGGTCTCAACCGGTCTTTAGTCGGTTGCAAGAGTGCTCGCCAGAACATGCAACCGCAACCGGGCTTGGTCGTGAAGTCATGCAACCGCAACCGCTGGTCCGGTTGCCCATCGGTCCGGTCCGGTTGGGTTGCGGTCTTTTTTCGGTCCATAGGACCGGACCTTAAAACACTACCCACGAGTGAGGGCAGATACAACAGGAAGCGCTATAGGAGGACGGGGACTTGGTGAAGCAGAAGGCAGGAAGGGCGAGGGGGCTAAAGTGTTCTTGTGGTCCCTCGTTGTGTTGGCAGTCTCCGCACACTCCACGACAGCGAGGAGACAACGAGGGCAACAATGCCAACTCCCAACTTGGTTTGCATAGCGTAGAGTGACACTAAAAAAAAAACTAAGTTGTGGTTGATTACGTTGATTGTTGATATACATTGATACATTGATAGGCCGATCGTGGGAATTGTTTTTCTCGTTCCGATAGAGTATCACTCACAGCCACCGCCCCGCACCACATTAATTTTTGCACAGGAAGATGAAGAGAGCGATGATGTTGGGCCCATGCCCATGCCAGATGACCAACAGTCAACGTAGGCACAAAAAAAAAGAAAAGGTGCATGGAGATGCATCGCTCATAGAACACTCCTGAGTATGGTCTTCCTGTAGAACAACTCTTCCTGGACCATCTGCCGCACGCAGATAGGTACCACAGAGCGTCATCATGATCGCAGCATGATCAACTTTGTGGTTCAAGTTGTCACACGGTGCGTCCCATTCTACACCACGCAAACGTAGGCTTCATGCTGCCAAAGAAACAATGTGATAGCATGTCTGTCGATGCAAGTGTCGATAGTCATTTGAAGCTGTGGAAAAAATAGGAAACAGGCATAGAGTCCGTCAAGCACTGTCATGTGCACATGCTGCCTGTACTTGGCGTTTCTGCAAGCGTGGACAGGGAGCTGTTTGCGAGCGTGGCAGAGGACAGAAGTGCAAAAGTTTTCGACGTCGTCAATTTCGGTGCGTGTGCTCCTCATGCACCTAACCACATTCTCTAAACCCCCACGGCACTCGAAAGACATGATCAACTTGAATTCATGCCGAAAGCTCGCTGCTGGGTACATTAGAGAGGCAAAGCGCAGGGCATCCTTGCCGTGTATGTGCCCATTGCTGGTATTGTCACCGTGCAATACTCATGACACATTAGCTTAGAGCAGAATTCTGAGACTATTTGACCGTACGATGGCCGTGGAGATGGACAACCACTGGAGACTGGAGAAGCTGCCCCAATTCCCCACCTACCTGATGACAGTGCACCTGGCGGCTACCAGGAGCCCAGACCCAACGATGAAGACGAAGACGATGATGGCAGCACATGCCAGCACTCTGTCAACACCACATGAACCTCCGGACCGACTACAACCACTGTGGCAACAACAGTGTGACAGCACGCCTGTGACTGTCGAGAAGCCCTTTTGCTAGCTTCTCACAGGTTTGACGTCCAACACGACCATCGAACGCAAGAACTCGGGCCAGTTTTCATGCCCGACAGACGATAAGAATTGGAGCTGTGACCTCCATCATGCCATCTCCCCTTCCCCAGGCCAATCCAGAGCGCACTCATGATGCCTCCAGTAGCACCGATGCTAATGACTCGTCCATCCCATCTCCTCTATCCGGGTCACCCCGAAAAGCCGATTAAATTTATGACCGTCAACGTCTATCGTCCACTTTCATCTTGCGTTATATGGGGCTCGAACGCCACCGTTGTTGCATTTATAATCACACCAGCTCAGACACATTCGTACACCATCAATTCGCTGAAAGGTCAAGCCATCACAAAGCAGCTCAAGGATACTGTGACCGAGATCTAGAACCGGATTGGTGCATGGCTGTTTGACATGGTGGTGCATTCGAATGGGTATGCTTTCATTCACCTACAATTCCTCCCCCGCTCACAGAACATGTAAGCAACTTTTCAAAGCTTCCCACCCCAGAGCATCTTCTATCCGAAGAGGACAAGTCCAGCTGAAGTGATGTATCTTCGCACTCAAACACAACTCCCTCCCAACTGTGACAACACACCACATGTCAGATGACCCGAATGACCCGATTCTGAATCAGATCCGATGTGTGAGGCTATTCAATGCTGCATATGATTGGGTCAAGGTCGTCTTCCATCCAGACTTCCTCAATGTGAATAACCCGGTTCTTGGTATGGACTATGAGGAGTTTGTCCGCGGGTGTCACCTCGGGGTGTTTCCCAGCTATTACGAACCATGGGGTTACACGCCCGCTGAGTGCACCGTCGTATGTACTGGCACTCCTCACACGCTCAATCACATCGACTGACAATTACGAGTTGATGGGTATTCTGTCCATCACAACAAACCTCTCCGGTTTCAATTGTTTCATGCAAGACATGATCGAGCGGCCGGATGATGAAGGTTGCTATATTGTCGATAGGCGAATGAAGTCCCCGGAACATTTGGTCAACGAGCTTGCGGAGCACATCTTCTCGTTCACGTTAAAGACATGACAACAGCGGATTAACCAACGTAACCGCGTGGAGCGACTGTCCCCTTTGTTGGATTGGAAGAATCTTGGCATCGAGTATTCTAAGGTGTGCCAGCTCGGGCTTCATCGTGTGTACCCAGACGCTTTCTATTCCAGTACCGAGGCAGAAGACAAATTTGATTCCACCTCTGGTCCAGAGAAGATGGCACGCCAGCGAATCCAAGGTTCAAGATGACAGGCTTTGCCACGTCTGGATATATCGGAACTTTGCAGAAGAGGCAGGTTGCTTAAAGTTGTTTTTAATGTTATATTTAGCATGTAGTAGCTACTAGTAGTAGACGTTACTATGAAAAAAAATACCATGTAGTTCAATGTTCGAACGTGAACCAAACGCACATGAACGCGTTCGGGAGGTTCAGGTCCGGTTCACGTTCACGTTCAGATGTTCGGACAAGGTTCAGGTTTGGGTTCGGCGCTGGGGGGGCCTGAACCGCACTGAACCGAACTTTGGCAACACTAGCTCTAAGGGTTAGCTTTTGCTGGCCATCTTGAGTCTGGGCCTTCTCCAGCCAGTGAGCAGTAACAGCCATGTATGGCTTGAGGTCAGGGTCAGACCACATGTCTGTGGTAAAAGAGACCCTCCCAAGGCAGCTTTTCTAAATACAAGTTAGCCCTCAAGCACTAAGATATAATAATTTAACATTACCTGAATGTGCTGAGACAAATTGTAAAGTGTCTCTGTACAGTTATCCACAATGTGCTTCTGCATAGTGGTCCTGTGAGGGATGTCTGCATCACGCAGCTCAGGGCAGAGTAGGAGACAGAGGCGGCGGAACTCTGGTCTCTCCAGAATCATGATAGCCTTTTTAAAAAAAATTAAATAAGGAAAAAAAAGAAAGAAAAAAAAAAACCTGATCTGTGGCAACAATAAATTCAAGGCCATCTAAAAAGTTGTCTTGAGTGAAGGGAGTGCGGCGCTCAGCTTGGCGCTCCACAGGAACTCCAGTAACTCTTGCAACAGCTTCTTCCCCCTCTTTACCTCTCAACTCAATTTTGAGCCTTTGACACTCTGCAACCCACTGTTCTGCATGGTGATTGAGTAGATGAGATCACAGTGGACCTGTTGCAGTAGTGGAGCAATATGCATGTACTTTGACAGAGGCATCTTCCTGATGAAGCACCCTATAAATTTTTAGAATTAAAATAAAATAAAAACTCACAAGCAGAACTTGCACTGTTTCTTCCCTTCAACAACTTGAAAAAACCTCAGAGTATCATCACCCACACTAGCCAGCCTAGAACCAACTTTTTGAGCCCTCCTTGGGTGGTGGGTTGGAGTTGGAGGGTCAGGGCTGCCTTCCTGATGGTCATTAGAACTAGCGCCACCCTCCTGAGACCCCTCTGACACATTTCCGAGGTTAAAATCCTCAGGCTGAGGTGAGCTAAGGCCTCCCTATATTAATTTCATTAATATATATATATATAAAGTAATAAAATAAGTGCTCACTTTATTGGAGGCCTGGGCAGGTGAAGAACCTGCAAAGGGGTCCTCTCCCTCCAAATTCTGTTGTGAGGGCCCAGGGGGGGCACCTGAAGCCACAGAAGTGGTGCCTAGATCGAAGTGCACATGCTGGCTGGCAGTTGATGCCTGAGCAACTGTGGATGGAACTAACCACAGTATGAATGCATGGACAGACAATTAAAAAATGGGTACATACTATCAAGCTGAAAAGACATCTCCAGAGCACCACCAGGAAGCTGTTTGGTCCAAGTCTCCCTAGTGGTCTTTTGCCTTTTGAGAGTCTTTTTGGGAGTTGAAGGGGCCCTCTTCCTAGATCCAGCCATAGTAGGTGAAGCCAAGAGTAATACAAGGATGTTTTGAGAAGTAGATGAAGTAGATCAATTGAGATCAGGCAGAGATGAGGAGAGATGAGAACGCAGCAGAGGCAGAGAGGCAGAGACGAGAGTGTGGGAATGCACAGTGTATGTGTGGTGGCTGCAAAATTTACGCTTCACTCACTGAGATGCACAACCCACCGCATGAACCACAAGTCCACGACGGCACAACTACAACACACGCCTCCTTTTCCCTGGCCCTCAGGCTATGGTAAGAGGTGACCCCCTTTGTCTAGCTGCTTACTGACCCACCTGCACGTCGCTGCGCACACCCTCACAGGCAACACATCCGGCTTCTTACAGCCACAGTGAGACCGCCACAATGAGCCCCAAGGCCGAGAACCTCAGTCAGGTTCTTTGAGAGGAGGCCGTGCGGCTTATCCAGGATGCCAGGTACGTCTCCTCCCCCTGGCTCCCGTTCGTCTGCTCCCCAAGATAGCAGCAATGATGACGATGTCTGCCCCCGGACCCTCATATTGAAGACAATGACGGAACATCCGGCGGCGGCGGTGGTGCGACTAGCCCCGGGCCCTCAAGGCGATAACAACTCCCCGGAGTTGGCGATGTCATCGCCCTGAGCTCCTGAGCCCTCAAGGTGGCAGCGACAATGGTGCCAGCCCCAGGATGTCAAGGCGACGACGACGACACCACCGGAAGCCCCAACAGCAGAGGCATCAATGTCAGGGCTTCGTGACAACGACAACGACACTGCTCCGGAGTCGGTGACAATGTTATCTGATCCCCCAAGGCAGCAGTGGCATCGTCCTGAAGCCAATGCTCAACAACTCACACGTTTACCATCAAACACTTCATGATATCAAGAAGCGCGGTATTGATGGTGTGTCCCAAACTTCTTCTGATTTTTATTACTGATATTAAACAAAATAAAACAGTCAAAGGCGTCAAACTAAACCTTCAGCAAATGCTCAAAGCGAAAGAAGACTCAGTGAATGGTCTCACAAAGGGGATCGAAATCCTCTTCAAGCAGATCATTTCCGTGCAGCTCAACGACGGTGGTGAGTCTACTGTGGAAGCAAAGAACATCATCATCACAACAGGGTCCGAAGTCGCACCTTTCCCCGGTGGTGTTATCGAGATAGATGAGCAACAGATCGTCAGCTCGACTGGTGCGCTTTCATTGCAGAAGGTCCCAGAAAAGATGGTCGTCATTGGCAGCGGGATCATTGGACTAGAGATGGGCAGCGTATGGCCCAAAGGTGATGACGATGCCACCAACCTGGGCCCTCAAGGCAACGACAACGACGCAACCTAAGCCCTCAAGGTGATGCCGACGCAAAGATGGCGATGGCGATGTGGCTTGGAGTTCAGCACCCGGGCAGTAGATAGGTGGACGTGTATATTGTAGTTTCAACCAATATATTTTTATTTTATCAAATACAACATATGTTACTATGAGGGGTCCATGAAGTCAAAGCTCAGTAGGTCGTTGATATGCTGTACGGAGCGACGTCTGTGTGAGTTCGAGGCGGAGAGGATTCCGCGCAGGGGTGTTGGACAGAAGCTAACGAGCCAGGAGGAAGGACCTGAGAGCAAGCGGAAGCGAGATGAGGGAGAGCGAGGCAAGGTGAGGAGAGTGAGTGAGATATAAGGAAGTTGGAACAGCGGGTGGACTGCTATGATGATGGCGAGGTTGATGGCGAAAGCATTGGCACGGCCGGGCGGTGACTCGGTTGACGAAGACGTTGGTGAAAGCTGGGCATGGCAAGGCAGCGGCAGGCTAGAGGTCCGAGGTCGGCGGCTCAGTTGATGAAGGCGGTGATGGCTATGGCTATGACTGTGGCGGTGGCGTGGCTTCTACTTGGCAGGCAAATCCGAGGTCAGCGGCTCGGAGGGTAAAGGCGGCAATGGCGATGGCTAGACGGTGGCGAGACTTCTTGGACTGGCACGGCGTAGAATGGGACTTAAAGGCAAACGATGAGAGGAAGAGGGAGAACAACGATGCATTAACGAGTCAACGCAGACAGTTTATATACATGCGATCCAGTATACGATGTGTTCCAAGTCAAAGTCGAACGTATAGTGAGAGAGCGAGGGGTAGAGAGGGATGGGGGAAACGAATCGAGAAGTGGCACAGGCACGGACAGACAAAGGGATATGCGCGCGACCATGGGAGAGCACCTTCCCGGATCTAAGTAAAAGGAAGTGAGCATATGAGGATAACACAGACAAAGGGGGGTGGGGGGGTGAGACACCATGACGCACGACAATGGGAATCCTTCTCCGAATCCAACGGCGGAGCACTGTCAAGCGCGTGCTCCGACGGCGTCTTGCAGGTGTTTGAAGGCAGCCGAGAAGATGGTGGGTTGCGAGACAAGAGGGTGGAGTACAGTGAAAGAGTTTGACCAGATGAAAGAATTTGATAGTGATCGACGTGAGGACGGGCGATGCGATGAAAGCCTGGGTGGGCACTGCTCCCAAGGCAAGGCCATCGGGTGGCTTTGGCGCAGGTGTCCGGGGGTCGAGGTAAGTCAGTGACGACTACGAGAGCAGATGGAAATGATGACGAGACGGACAAGCACAGAGACGAAGATGACATGGCGAGAATTGGATTATGGCTGAGTAGTAGCGTATGAGGGACGGAGCGTAGGCAAGAGGAGGATGGGACAGGGGAGAGTGATGTGGCGTAGGCGAGGACGGAGGAGTGAGGGAAGCGAGAAGGTGACTTGCCTGGTGTACAGCGAGCAGTAATTTACTGCTCACAGTGCTCAGTGGACATGCGCAGGCTGCGCAACCCACAATTTTCATTTTCCGTTTTCAGCCGGCTCGTTCCTGGCTGTGCCAGTTTCCTGATCTTGCAGCCAGGCTCAACCTGCCTAATCTGGTCATGGCCTAATCGAGCCTTGGCTCAGCGGCTCAGCCCAGCTTGTGAGCCAAGCTGAGCCAGGTTTGGTCATGAGCCGATTTGTCAGGTTGGCTCAGCTAAAGATGGCTCAGCTCGGCTGGCTCAGCCATTTTGAGCCGAGCCATGGCAACACTAATCAACGGCACTGCAACTTCATCAATGTTCATTACTCGAATTGTGCCCCATCTCAAACATCAATGTCACGCAAGTTCATCACTTGAATCTTGCCCTTCCCTCTTCTCTGTAACCTGGGCCTGTCCTCAAAGACATTCAAGTTCATCATAGTAGGCTTCTCTTTTCATATTTCGGACTTTGAGCTCAGTGTGGCTCATTCTTCACATTCCCCAGCATGTCGCATTTGCGTGCGGCCTTAACAACTTAAACCCGACGTATTCCCGACCAAGACGACCACACATACGAAGTTTCGTGTTGCGCGCAAGCATGCGCAAGCATGCGCAACTGTTTCCGACCACTTACAACCAACCGACCCCGTTTCTGCTCCCTACCCCGCCGCACCTGCACGCGGATCTAACGATTCGATACCAACGTGTATACAATAGCCACAAATGCGCCTATGACAGCTCACGTCCCGCGGAGGCGTGCGCGACACCTTGCGACACTTCACACTCCTCAAACCCTGCACAAAGCTGCCTGATGTGAGGCTGAGCTAGATACTACTAGGCTAGTGACTGGGACAATGTATTTAAGTAGTAAAAATCAATTATAGGCTCACAAATGTAATGGCTTGTGCAAGGATGTTGAGAGCCGCTCGAATGGCACTGGTCACGTGCTGACCCGCAGGGCCAACCCACATGGGTGTTCCGTACCCGTGTGACCCGCCAGGACCCATACCCGTGGCTGCAGGAACCCATACCCATGAGCCTGGGTACGGGTTTTTGGTGGGTGTGGGTGTGGGTAGAGGTCTAGTCACCCATGGGTTACCCACACTATGCACTAATGGAGCGTAGCTATGGCATAAGATCATAGTTCTCCCCTCAATACATGGTATTTAGCAACTTCCCTCTGTCATGAAGACCCACAATTTCCTGCCGAAGTGTCTCAAGGACCATCTCATGGCTATCGCATCTGGATTTCAGATCCTCAATTGTCTTCTCTTGCCAGTCACATCTGCTTTTCAGACTCTGGATCTCCTGTTTACTATGTTATTGTTATCTTTGCCTTCGGCTGTCAGCACTTGTGGTGGGCATAGAATTGATGCAAACTAGAGTGAGCATACATGGTAATGTCTCTTCATTGGTTTCCTCCCTGGTTTCATTGAGAGGTCGAGCTTCATCCTCCCAGTCATTGTCAAGGTTATCTTCTGGACATGGATGCATCATATCCTGTTTCCCTTTGCCTTTGACTTTTGGCCTAGCTCCCTTCAGGGAACCTGCCTTCACCAATTTATGCTTGTCTTTGTCTTTTATCATAGCTGCCTGTGGGCTGTGAGCATTTGGGTGACTATCTCCTTCATGCGTCTGGGTCTTGGATGTAGCACTGGTAGCCGCTTCACCAAAGTATTTGACAGCACTCCTTTTGCTGCCGATCTCGTTATAATTTCTTTGGAAATTATATTGCTCAATGCATCTGCATAATAAAAACGAGGGACTCACTGCAAACACTGCTTCCAGAAGCACGTCAATCCTTCTTCCTCTTCATGGGAATGGAGATTGTTGAACTGCCTTTCTCTTCTGAAGTGTCTTGAGGTTCCGATGCCATAGGTTCTAGACTGAAAGCTGCCAGTGGGATTGTCATCACGATGTCACCTGCTGAATCGCCTTGAGGTTCAGATGCCATAGGAGCTATACTGGGAACTGCCAATGACATATTTATCATCATGTTGCCCACTGATGCCAAACTGTCCATGCATTCTCGACAGGAAGCTGCTAATGTAAGTGGAGAGACATGGGTGTCAGAGAGGGGATCTGCACCATTTTGCCCTGGAAAATGTATATCCAGCGGCAGGAGATTGCTTGGTGAAGTATAATAGTTGCTGCTCAAACCCTTTGGATTGTTCTCAGAGACAGAACTTATGTTCAGAGAGTCTTCATGCTCTCTGAACGCTTCCATGAGGCTTAACAACAGCGGGTGAATGCGGAGGGGTGTAGGACTACTTGTATTGGCACGAAAATAATAGTCCGCTGAAGTTTTCTGCATAAACTTGAGCTTAGCTGATAAAAGTAGATTGCAAGAAGACCAGAATACCAAGCGGTGTCTGAATGTCCGCCTCCAAACCCCTTCATCTCTCAGTGTACATGCATGATATGCTCCTAGTTCCTTCTTGAACATGGCTGTATGGTGGTGAAGAATTTGTTTGTCTTGGGTTAGACTGAGATTGGAGGTTGACATGGTCACAGAGGACAGAGGAGGGATAGTGTAAATGGGCCTTATGGATCAAAGGTGAAAGGGTGTCGGCAGTAGATATAGGAAGAAAGAGTACAAAAGCATGGCCTGGGTAGGTCCATCCATAATCGCGACCTGCGCAGATATATTGTGAAACATCCTATCAAAGGAATGTAGCTCTATCGGCAGTGTCCATGGTTGCATTATACAGGCCAGGCAAGTGCTTCACTTGCCAGCACCTTGTTGGGCTGCTGCAAGTATATCGGCAGCTCACCTTCATAGATTCCATTGACCCTCACAGGCACATTTCAGAAGATGTATTAGCTGGCAGTTAAAACACCATATGCCAGCGTTTATTCCAGCAACTCTCTCACTTAGGCCTGATTAGAAGCAAACATAGATTATTGCCACAGGCCCATGCGACTTGTTCCAGACTCATTCATTGATATCATTCCATGCGTACATAAGCGCTTATGATGTCATACTTTGAGGGAGATCTGCTGATATCTGATCGACAAACACACATCTGTCTGCCATGCAAGGGAAGTCCTCAGACATAAAACAATGTGTCTCTGAGTCAGAGAACAGTTTCAAGGAGGCAGTGCGCATATCAATATTAATGCTTCAGTGGGTGCTCAACCAATGCCTATAGATGTGATCTGCATTCTGGAATGGGGTCACACTCCTAAATGGATTGGAGTCTGATGTGGGTCAACACTGGCAGGGAATGGCGGGACCTTCCAGCACACCAGCAGATGCCAAATGTTTCAGCAAGGTCCCGAAAAGTGTGACACTCTTACAGCCTGTGATTGGAAAGCTTATTGACAAGGTAGCTCAAGCATGATATGATCTGCATCAGCTGACACAATCCAGGATCTTCCAAAGGGTGTTTCACAAGAATGGCTTTCAATGGCCAGAGATCAAGTTAACGTCCTGAAAGATAAGCAATTGAGGAGGGTTGAACTATTGGGAGAATGTTTGCACGATTTGGAAAATGAGATAGCTAGGGCAGACACCTTAATTGAGGACGATGAGCAGCTAAAATAATATTCTCCAAACATGTAGAAGTACAATTATCATCAACCAGAGTGTTCGTTCTCCAAACGGACAGCCACTGCCTCATACCTACCATAATCAATATTGAACATCTCAAATACTGAATTGTGGTAGCTCTCAATTCTGATGGACTGCTGCCAAGCTTTTTCGAGCCTCTCTATTACCCTAGCACGAAGTCTTGAACCAGCTTCCTGCTGCAGCTCTGGTTACTTCGAGGATCTGAAAATGAAACAGGGTACATACCATCTTTAGAGCACGCAATAACCCTGCTATTAACTCATCACGGACGTCAATGGCTCTTTCATCACCATGCCTTCTCCAAAGTTCCACCACTCCATAAGACTAAATGGTAGAGTGGGTGATGCCTGGACCTTGCCCTTGCCTTTCAGCTTCTGGTCCCAATTGGATGTTGCATAGGTGCCTGGGTTCCTAATGTTGGAGAAACTGTGAAAGGTGATCTTGACCGACTCTGGCACATAAGGGGAGCTGCCACTAGATGATAAAAGGCCGATGATCCATACAGCAGCAAGCTAGGTGTGAATTCTGATTAGAGGATGCTCTAGAATGTGAATTAATGCTTACCACTTCATTGTGTAAGCTGGCGATATACTTTTCGCCTTTATTGGCAGAATTGAGCAAGATGGCTGATATTCTCTCACCGATGCAGGCAAGTGCAGCGTCTAATATGGAGGCACCTGTTGCAGCCGACATAGTATGTAGATAGCAGTGTGAATGGAATGTGATGTTGCCATTGGAAGCTGCCTATCTGGCATGCTGATAATAAATAGCACACATGATCCTGAGACCCGTCATAGGCACACAATGGCCAATACAAGTGTGTCAGTAGATTTCTCACATGGGCACAATT
>JAKELH010000102.1:0-212012 GCA_021525015.1 Lactarius pseudohatsudake | reverse complement strand
CAGCGGCTCATGCTTTAGAATGACGGGGGCACAGAGGTAGTCCATCATTTCTTGGAAAGTGGCTGGCGAGTTAGTGAGGCCGAAGAACATAACCAGTGGTTCGAAGAATCCGCGGCGGGTTTTGAACGCGGCCTTCCCCTCATCGCCGGGCTTGATGCGGATGTTGTTATACCCCGCGCGGACGTTGAGTTTGGTGTAGATGTCCGCGTTTCCCAGGTCCGTGATGAGTTCTTGGATGAGCGGGAGGGGGTATTGGTTACGCACAGTGAACGAGTTAATCTTCCGGTAGTCCTGGACGGGTCGGAGCTTCCCATCCTTTTTCTTGACAAAGAAGAAGGGCGAGGCGTAGGGGGACTTTGATGGTCGGATGTACCCCTTCGCCAGTTGCTCGTCCAGGAATACCTGGAGGGCTGCGTCTTCGTCACGCGACATGGGGTAGATCTTGCAGTCGATGGCGTCTGGTGCGTCTTTCTTGAACTCGATGGCGTGATCCCAGGGTCGTGAAGGTGGGAATCGACGAGACTCCTCTTCGCTGAACACCTCTGCGAAGTCTTCGTATTCTTTTGGTAGTTCAGTGGCGCTGGTGAACTGCTGTGCCTCGATAGCCAGATCTGTGGCGATGGAACGCGCTTTGACTGTTTCCCATTCGCTGTAGAGCTCCTGTATCGCGTGGTGCTTCTCTTCTTCGCTGAACTCTTCGGTAGGGGCAAACACGATGGTTACCCCTCTGTTTGTGGGGTGTGTGGTGCGAAGGACCACAGGGTATGTGTCCTCCTTGATGACTGCGTGTTGCCAGCTAATCTGTGGTTCATAGGCGGCTAGCCAGGGGTAGCCGAGGACGACGTCCTCGTTCCCCGTGTCGGTGAGCAGGAACCTCATTGTTTTGTGGGTTCCTTTGGTCTGGACGTCGAGGTCTACGCAGTGTGTGATCAGCCCTGCTTTATTTTCTGAGTTATCGATGTTCCATATCTTTTTGGGGGTCTCCAATTCCTGGAGACCGATCCCCATCCGCTTGGCAAACGCGAGTTTAATGAAGCTGTCTGTGGCTCCGGAGTCCACTAGTGCTTTTACTTCGGCCATGTTGTAACTCGTTCGAACGGAAACTGGAATTCTTAACGATCGAAAGTGTGTGATGATTACAGAATTACAACGGAGCGCCCTCACCCAGGCCGACGGGTTCAGGCGTTTTGAAAACCCTCCTTTCCCCACAGATCTTGGAGGACTAGGTCTTTTACTTCATCCAAGGCTCCAGCCACTCCCTGGAGCCATTCCTGCGCCTGTTGTTGCGGGGTCATTGCCGCGCGTGCTTCGACCCTCGGTTCTTGTGTATAGTAGTCTGTCTCTGACCTCCGATTGCTGCTGCCTGATATGGCGTCTCGGTTCTGCGGACAGTAGCGACTGAAATGTCCTTTCTGGTTACAGGTGTAACAGATGACTTCCCTTGCGTCTCGGGGTAGCCCCCTTCCTCTGCCTCGCGTTCTGGGCCCTCCTCTTGGCGGATAGGGTGGCCGCTGTTGGTTGCCGAGTATAAATTCGGCTCCAGCGAGTCTTCCCTGAGTGCCTTCGGTTTCTGCTCCTCGTGCCCTTGTTCGATCTGCCGAGGTGTCCATGGTGTTGGGATTCTGTTGGTGGGGCAAGTTTCTCGGTGCCCACCCACTTTGTGGGGGTCCCCAGGTACTAGGACGCGGAGTAGTTCTCGGGGTAGATGGTTTTATCGAATTGAGACGTGCCTGTAGGTGCAGATACTGCTGCTGCTTCTTCATCGCCGCCTGTTTCCATGCCTCGAACATAGTTGGTTCATATTGTTCATAGACTTTGGTGAATAGCCCTTTTGGCAGTCCTGCCGTGAATAGATCTATCGTTTGAGGGGCGTCGAGGTTGTAGTCAGCTTGTTGAGCGAGGTGTTCAAAGGTGGCTACGTAGCTGTCGATGTCTCCGTCCTTCATGTGGACCCCTTTGCGTAGTTCTGCCTGCGCTTGCTCTCTCTCCATGGTGTTTGAGAACCTTCTGGTAAAGGCACGAAGGGTTTCTTCCCAGAGGCGTCGGGTGTGCTCAGGAAATCCGGCCTCCGTCTGGCGCATTAGCCAGTCGGTCATGTACATTACCCATTCGTTGACTAAGTCTCCCTGGATGTAGCCGAGGAAGAGGAGTGATCGGCGGTAGTAGTTGCGCATAATGTCGCTTGTGCTGTTAACCCCTTGGTAGAGGTTCCACTGCGCCCTGAACTGCAGGGCCTTGGTGCGGTCGCCGTTGAAGACCATGGGTGTGTTACCTTGGAGTTTGTCGGAAGACCGAGGCTGGTTGCCAATGGGACCTACCCCCGGGAATCCGCCTCCTCCAGGTGGTCCTCCTCCGCCTCCGTGTCCTCCACCTCCTCCTCCTTGTGGGTAGCCTCTTCCTGGGCCTCTTCCGGGTGGCCCTCCGCCTTCGGGAGGGTCTGGTTCATCGGGTCCGATGGCTCTCATCAGAGCTGCGTCGTCTGCAGTCATCCGATGTCCCGTGTCTGGGTGGATAGGGAGTAGGTCTTCGGGGACTCCGTCGTGTGGTGGTTGTATGGGGTCTACCTGAAGCGCGTACGTTGGTTCTAACTGTGTGGTCGTCATCTCGTCTGGTGGGTGAACCACTATGTGCTCAGCTTGTGGTGCTTCGTCAAGCGTAATTCCTGCAGCTCGGTTTGCTAGGTTGGTGAGCTCTTCCTGTTCTTCTGCGTTTACTTGTGAGAGGTGGTCTTCCTCGGACTCTTCGTCGCTTTGTTCTGACTCAGAGTCTCCTTCTTCTGTGGTGCTTGTGACGATCGCGCCGTCGATAGGTCCTACCCTCGCTAAGGGGACTACTTCGCTCTCTAGGATGTCGCACCGATACTCGTGCGTTGTCGGCCGGACTACTGTTCGTACTCCTGTGTCGTTTGTGGCAAGTATGCACCAGCAGGTGTGCTCGAAGCTGAACTCAACTGGGTAGTAGCGACTTGGCCGATTGGGGAAGTCGACGAAGTAACCTGTCTCTCCTCTGTGCGTCCTCCACCTGGCAGCTTTCAAATAGCGCGTAGGGACGTTTCGTTCTCCTCTACTGGGGATGATATATGATTGGACTTAGTTCCAGCCCCACCGGTCGCCGGTTGTGGGCGCCACTGTGTTGTTCTTGTAGGGTGTAGCTTGGTCTTAATGTTACGTTAGGCCCGTCCTAACGGTGCTCGACTTGAGCAGTGACAGAGTGGCTTGATATGCGAGGGACGACTTAGCGGATATGGATACACGTCCTGAGTAGGAACGTGATCAGTGCGAGCACTGGGGCAAAGTCCACCAGGCGTATACGTCGTTGGACGACCTGCTCTACGAGAGCCAGATGCACCAACAGACAGAGAGAGAGAAGGAGACAGACGAGAAGGGACGAGACGAGAATTGGACTGGTGATTCAAGAAGACCAAGCTAGAGAGCTCGGTCTTCGTACTACGAGTCCTTTATACAATTGTCGAGGAGCTTTGAAGCTCCTCCTGAACGTAAGGTACCCAGTGGCGATAGTAGCTCGAACCCTACTACAACTATCCTAGGAACGAGTCACAAGTCCGATGAGACATACATGTGATAACAGCCCTAAGGCTGACTGAGACGACTGTCCCTGACTAATACTAGGGTAGTCAGAACCCCACGAGCCCGCAGTCCGTACCGATGAGTCCGATCGCAACAGTCATGGTTGCCACATTGTTGCCTCATCGCCATCGTCATGTGGCTCTGTTGAGAAATCATGGTCCTCAAGTCAGTTGAAAGCATTGTGAAGTCCAAAAAAATCACTTAGCATATCAAGAGCTGCAATATACACGTGAGAATGCCGAGATTGAGGTAGAGGTGAGGGGAGGGAGAGAGGCGCCAATGAGCCACCTGTAGTATTAGAAGGGTGTGAGAGATGAGACGAGATGATTGGAGTGGGCGAGGTATCCTTACCGGTTCACCCGCCTCAGTTTCTGTCTCACCGGCTCCGAGCTGGTCACAGGCAGTGGTGATGCCCTTGGAGTGTTGAGGGAATATGCGTGAGCGAAAGGCTACGCCATTGCTGAAGTGCTTTGCAGTGTAGATCGTGCTGTTGTCTTCGTCAAGGGGGTCTGGATCAGATTCGCTGTCTGACGATGTGCCTGGGGATGCATGCACTGTGGCGAATACTGTGCGAGGAATGTTGCTGTCAAAATGTTTTGCGAGAGGTGCGACGAAGAGTGAGACTTGGTCGTGAGAGGGAAAGGCGTGTATGGCGGTGAGGAACCCAGGTTGGATATGGAGTTGCAGGGATGCACGACGGACGAGGAGGATGGGGTGAAGAGAAAAGGCTGGGACAGAAAGGGAGAAGGCGCATGGTGGCATCAATGATGGTTCTGTACCCGCGCCACGGGTATGGGTAAAGCACGGGTTGGGAAATGGCTACCCTGACCCATACCTGCGTGACCCATACCCGTGACCCGTACGGGTTTTGCCAACCCGTGACGATCCCTAATTTTCTTTGCCCACTTCTCACCCTCGTTCCTCAACTTAGTGCGCCTCGTCGACGCCACCCGTGTTGCCTCTTCAACCTCTCTCCTTCAACTGGTTAGACTCCTTGTTGCCATTCTCCTTCTTCCTTGTCACCATTCTCCTTCTTCGCTTTACTCCCCCGTTTCACCTCGACACTTGCCTGATTACAGTACATGCCAACGACGCCATTAGCGCCAGGGACAGAACATTTACCTTAGCCTTACGACCGCTCGTCTTTCATAGTCTCTCGCATTCACTTGGACTCTTTCGCTTTACTTTCCCCCACTTCTACCTACCTTCCCTCACAACCTTCGACTTAGCGTTTTGCGACGACGATTCCTTACTTACGGGTACGCGTAGTATATAAGGACTCGGTCTTGCGCTCAACAATATCATTCTATTTCCCCATGTCTTTTGCGATTCTTTTCTCTCCCTTGCGTGACTAAGTACCGATTCGGCGGGGCAGGTCTAAATCGAAGACACCCGCTTGACTGTGATGACTCACCACATCACCTTTACCCCCCTTTTTAGTTACCTTTGCGTCATCGATACGCGTGTCGTGAGCCTCGCTCGACGACTTGCTCGCTCACTCAACGCCTCAGGATCGCTCGTTTGTTTGATGTACACGATTTGGGCCCTCGTTCCAGCAAAGACTCGGCAGCAACTCCCCTCCTTTCCTTTCCTCTGTCTAGTCCCTCGCTCAGCCACACCTTACTCACTCGCGCGCTTTCGAGCACGTACAATGGTAACCCCAGTAAGTTACGGTGTCAGGCTTGATAATCTTAGTCTGGGAGAAGCACATGTGGCATCGACCGTCGCCAACAAAGACGAAACGTGCTCGGAGAAGGCCGGGTGGCACGCACCGATCATGTTGATCACAAATACAAGGCGGAAGCTCCCAGTTATGCGAAGCCTGATTGGGCTCAGTTGCCGTTATCTGTTTGATTGCTCCATCCCATTGTGACTTCTTTCCCACCGCAACCATCGCCTGGGGCTGGGGTCTCTTGAGCGCTAACCCCTCTCCTCCGAGTCGCTTCCCTGACATCGACTTGACCATATTGGCATACTTATTCCCTTGGCTCTTGTCCTCCGCTTGATCCTCCATCTTCTTTGCAGCAACATTGATCTCATCCTGTATGCGTACTTTTATTTTCTTCGGCTTGGGCTCCTGAGGCGGCTCTGCGTCAGAACCTGCTGACTTGGCAATCAACTTGTTGGCTCTCTTGTTCTTGTGAGATGTTGCCTTCATTGCTGCTCTTGTCACCACAGCCTTTTTGTGTGCACCTTTCAGCTTTTTGCCTGGAGGCGGCAGCACGTCGCTTTCGACAGCCTGAGTCGAGTTATCTCCCATGTCTGAGGGTTCGGAGGCAAGTGGTTTGAATGCGGACTTCTCGTTGTCGTCTGACGACTCTGAGTCACTATCCAGGTCGCTGTTGTTGTCGCTATCCCTGTTGTTGTCGCTGTCACCATTGTTGTTGCTATCACCGTGGCTGTCGCTGTCACTTGTCTTTGAAATGGGAGTGAGATCAGACTGGATCTGGTTATGACGCCGTTTTGGAGTGAATAGTGGGCGAGGAGTAGCATCAACCAGGTCTTCGTTGGCCAGACAAGCATGCTCAAACTGAGCTGCGTGGTTGATGCCCTGTTGCTTAGCCACCTTACGAGCCTCCTTAGCCTTAGCTTTAGCCATTTTTTCTTCTTGAACCTGGGCCGTGGTTCGACGTTTGTGCTTGACAATATTTCCTGGGTGAGCTGTCTTCACTGTGGGCATTTCAGGATTTTGAGTTAGTTTTCATGCTGATTTAATAAAAATATTATTTCAAAAATGCTTACAAAATAAGCACATAAAATACTGTAATTGCATTTACAATGTAATCTACAATAAGTTGAGAATGAAAGCACACAATATATAATAATGGCATTTACAATGGATCTAGTCATATGATTTGTGTGTATCCATTAATGTAATTCACAATGACTATAAACCATCCATCTTAAAGACATTGTGAGGTATATTCTCAATATTATTCACATAATATTAAGTGAATCACCAGGAATACATTTGACATGACACTTGATATCAAGACATTGTGACTCAATGGCTCTTGAAGTCAAGACTCTAGACAACAGGTCCTAGACTTCATGACACAGCAGTGGCATGCCTAGGGATTGACAGTGGCCATCTTTCTGCAGGGAATCACGCCCCCAAAAAGGAAGGTGCCAAGAAAGTCACGTTTCCTCTGTCATCACAAAACGGGCGTCCCCGAACAGCATTCGAGCTCAGTAAACTTTACTCTTAGTAAGCGCAAATAAAACACTTTCTTTTTAAAAATGCTATTTCCTTAATCGTACGCTTTGTTTTTAGTCATCAAACATAAATCTCATATGTTTTTTTAAGATATTCACACAACTTAACAAAACAATAAATATATTTTTATTATCTAATTGGGCTACATGGTCTAAGTCGTACTATGGCGCGTGAAAATGCGGTGCGGGCGCGGTGAACGCGGGCGCACTGAGACTGTCCAGCCCCGCTGCGCGACACGGAGGGAGGCGGGGTCGGCTTGGCCTCGTGTACCCCTTCCCGCGCGAACGGGGCACCACAAGTCGGGGCGGCTTGCCCTCGCACGCGGCGCAAAGAGGGAAGGGAAAGGGGCGGGGGCGACGCGGAGAGCAGGGCGGTGTTGTGCGCCCCCCTTCCGCGTGAATGTGGAAGGGAAGGGTCACGTGCCCCCTTTCCGTGCGAACGGGGTGGCGCGAAGAGGGAAGGGGAAGAGGGCGGGGGCGACGCGGAGAGGCGGGGCGGTGTGCCCTCACACGCCCCCCTTCCACGCGAATGAGGAAGGAGAGGCCGGGGGGGTCGCGTGCCCTCGCGTGTCCCCTGTCCGCGTGTTCTTGCCCTCGCACGCCCTCACTCCACATGAATGGGGTGGCGTGGACAAGAGGGACGGGGCGGGGGCGGGGCCGACATGGAGAGGTGGGGCGGTCTGCCCTCGCACGCCCCCTGTCGGTGCGAACGGGGTTGCGCGGACAAGAGGGAAGGGCCGGGGCTGACACGGGGTGGTGGGGCGGAGTGCTCCCGTATGCCCCCCTTCCGCGCGAAGGGAAGGGAAGGGCCGGGGGGTCGCATGCTCCCTTTCCGCACATACAGGCGCGGCCAAGTAGGAAGAGGAGGGGCAGGGGGCAAGCCCTCGTGCGCCCCCTTTTTGCGCGAATGGGGTGCCGCGGACAGGGGAAGCGGCAGCGGCGGCGGCATGCCCTCGTGCGCCCTCCTTCCACGCAAACGTGGTGGCGCGGACAGGGAGAAGGGAGGGCCGGGGAGGTCGGGGGGCGGCAGGCATTGTGCACCCCTTATCTGCGTGCGAAGGGGGCGGCGGCGGTCAATGCAGGGGAAGGAAGGGGCGGGCAACTTACCCTAGTGCACCCCTCTCTGCGCGCGATGCAGGGACTTTGGCCTGCGTCCCCTTTTCGCGCGAATGAGGGGGTTGGGAGGAGAGGAGAGGGAGGAGAGGAGACGTGGGTGGGCCTACTATCACACACAATTCCGTACGAATGTACGAATTGTGGGGGAAAGCAGGGGGGGGAAGGGAAAGCAGGGGGAAGGGTCGTTCTAGACCCTGTGGCGGAAGTAAAACGTGCCTGCCACATCTGCACGTCCGCTGACGTGGCTGCGTTCCACTGGCACGCCACCCCTCCTTTCCCACCGTCCTATCGCGTGCCACCCGATTTGTACAGAATCGGGTGTGCAAAGAGCGTTGTCCCTCCCATCCCCCCCGCCGTTCCCATTTGCGTCGAAGGACGCAAGAGGACAGGCCCTACATCCCCTACATCACGCGTCGCCCCGTTCACGCGCAGACAAGGGTGCACCAGGGTAAGTCGCTCCCTCATCTTCCCCCCCCACATTGACCGCCGCCCCGTTCGAGCACAGAAAGGGGGAGCGCACGAGGGCATGCCGCCCCCTCCTTATCCCCCAGTCCGCGCCACCCCGTTCGCGCAGAAAGGGAGCGCACGAGGGTACACCCTTCCCCCACGTCCCTCCGTCCCTCTCCTTCGCCCCCTACTCTTCCCCTGTCCGCGCCGCCCATTCGCACAGAAGGGGTGCGCATGAGGGCACCCCGCCACCGCCCTCTCCCTCTCTTCCCGGCCCCTCCCTTCCCATTTGCGCGAGGGCACCCCGCTGCCGTCCTTCCCCATTCCCGCGGAAGGGGTGACGCCGCCCCCTCTCCCCTTGCCCCCGGTCCCTCCCTTTCCCCCTCGGCCGCGTAAAGGGGCACACAAGGGCACGCTACCCCCGGCCCCTCCCTTCCCCATTTGCGCGGAAGAGGTGCGCACCAGGGGCACGCCGCCCCCTCTCCCCGTCGCCACTGGCCCGTCCCTTGACCGAGCCCCCCCGTACGTGAGGGCACGCCACCCCCGGCCCAACCCTTTCGCATTCGCACAGAAGAGGGGCGCACCACATGCCACCCCCTCCCCTTCACCCTTGACCTCCCCGCCCTGTACGCGCGGGAAGGGTGCACGCGAGGTCACGCAACCTCCGGCCCCTTCCTTCCCCGTCGCCCTCGGCCCCTCACCTTCTCCCTTGACCTCGCCGCCCCGTTTGCGCGGCAAATGGGCACGCGAGGGCACGCCACTTCGGTCCTACCCTTCCGCATTCGCATGGAAGGGGGGTGGACCGCATGCCGCCCCCTCTCCCCGTCGTCCCTGGCCCCTCCCCTTGCCATTTGGCCGCGCCGCCCCGTCCACAAGGGCACGCCACCTCTGGCCCCACCTTTCCCCTTGACCGCACACGGCACACGCGGAAAGACCTATGGCGCCCCATTCACGTGGGAAGGGGTGCACGAGGCCAAGCCGACCCCACCTCCCTCCGTGTCGCGCAGCGGGGCTGGACAGTCTCAGTGCGCCCGCGTTCACCACGCCCGCACCACATTTTCACGCGCCATAGTACGACTTAGACCATGTAGCCCAATTAGATAATAAAAATATATTTATTGTTTTGTTAAGTTGTGTGAATATCTTAAAAAAACATATGAGATTTATGTTTGATGACTAAAAACAAAGCGTACGATTAAGGAAATAGCATTTTTAAAAAGAAAGTGTTTTATTCGCACTTACTAAGAGTAAAGTTTACTGAGCTCGAATGCTGTTCGGGGACGCCCGTTTTGTGATGACAGAGGAAACGTGACTTTCTTGGCACCTTCCTTTTTGGGGGCGTGATTCCCTGCGGAAAGATGGCCACTACGAATGAGCTTGTGGCACACTTTCCCACGCCACATATTCAGCCTCCGCCTAACCTTTTTTTTTTCTACAGCTGTTTTCATAACATCTGTCGGGTCGCGACCATTTTTTGCTTACAGGCGTAGTCTGAATGGGCATCTCGGTGATCACGCAGAAATTTCTTCCCACAAAAATAAATCATAGTAATTAAAATAATTTATCTAAGGCAACTTAACAAAAAATCGATTCCGACGGGAAAGGAAGGAGTATTCATATTGAACGTACACATTACAGGAGCTAGAGGGGGATTGAAAACTGTTCAGCACTGCTCTGCACGAAACTTGAAGGACTGGTGAACGGGAGGCAGGTTATACGAGGGGGATCATGGCAACGTCGCATGAGGTGGACTCGTCAGCTATCCCACGGTCACCCTATTCTATAACCCCAATTCTGTATGATAACCCAATTTTCTCATCCACTTGACTAAGAACCCCGCTCATGTGTTTTGGATGTCCGCTGGGCTACACGAAAGTTCACCCGACAGATGTTATGAAAACAGCTGTAAGTCGAGTTCAACGTAGTCACGGTACGTAGTGACATTGATGCCTTCCCGCTGCCACACAGCTCACCACTGCAGCCATCCACCCGCCTCTGATGCCACCCCCTCACCGCCCCAGTGACTGCCACATCACCAAGACTAGCCGTCAGTTCGCCTAATTGCTGCTCCACCCCTTCCACTAACTAGCAGCTACACAGCTGTTTCAGCTGTTTTGCTGCACAACACCCACTCTCACTGACGCTTTCCGACTCTACTCCTGCACGTGGGCTCCAAGCCATGCCACCACCACCACTGCCTGGGGCCAGCACGAACTCCACCAGACGACGCAGCCACTGGAGTAGCTACAAGCGGCGATGGCGATGACGATGACGACAGTGGACAACGTCGACTTCGTTCGTGGCTGTACAGCGATGACCGCGATTGAGACGACCAGATGACCGGCGATGACCACAACGAAGTGGTGGCAGAAGGGACAGCAGCAGGAGATGGCGGGGACAAGGACGACAAAAACGGACGGCCACGGGAATAGCGATGGCGATGGCGGGGGATGACGAGGCGATGACGGTGGCGGGGTTGGCGGCGGCGGCGGCGGCAGGGATGGCAAGGCGGCGGCGGCGGTAGTAGCAATGATAGCGGCAACGATGGTGATCACAGCGGCGGGAATGGCGATGGCGAGAGTGGGGCGTGGATAGCGACGGTGACGGGTCCCTACCTCAGGCTGTACATATTTTGTCCTACAGAATTAATTGATTTTTTTTGCAGCCTCTGCGCTGCTACTTAACAGTGCTTATTTACTGCTGGGTCTTTACAATCAGTTGACATGCTTGTGATATGCTTAGGTTTTTTCTCACTCTTACTAACAATTTACTAAGTAGAAAATAAGCCACTTGAGGAGCTTAGCAGGCTTATTCATGAAATAAGCAGACCAAACATGCTAAGAATTTTCTATATTTTGCTGATGCAACGACCACAAGGCGACGACAACGACAGTAGTAGTACTAGTGCCTTAGCTTAGTAGAAATATAGTCTAGTTATGACTGTTATGACTCCAGGGGCATGTGGGTACGGGTAGCATGGGTACCCATCAAACCCGCAACCCACTGCCTCACTCGTCTGTACCCATACTCGTATGTGCGGGTTACCCGTACCCGCGACCACAGGTATGGGTTGAGGCAGGTACGGGTACGGGTTGAGGCTGATCGACACGCGGGTGACCTGTGTTGATCCCTAAAGAAAATAATGAAACGTTGGGCGTGCCTTTGTCCGAGACAAAGACTGCCGCTCTAGACCACTCAACGGTCATGGGTGTAAGCATGTACCGAGTTCCAGGGTTCCAAGGGCAGCAAAAGTGACGGAGGGATGGAGTGGAGAATGATGGAGAGGGCTTTCCGAGTCAAGCCCCTTGATGACATCGCGGATGAGGAGTCGTTGAGGGATAGTGGATGATTGAGGGGCGGAATCAGAAATGTTAATCATGTTTGGCCATAGAAAAAGAGCAACGAGGAGTGAGACGAGATGATGGGAGGACGGAAGAGTGGGGGAAACGACTAGTGTTTCGAAGTCCTGTCCTATGGACTGAAAAAAGACCATGGACCCAACTGGACCCAACTGATGGCAACTGGACTTTCAGTTGCAGTTGCATGTAATTCCAAGATGGTCCAGTTGCAGTCTATCAACAATTCAATTCATCAAAAGACTGCCAAAAGACCAGTTGCAACTGGTTGCAACCGGTCTTTGACATTTGCTGAGTTTCAATGGGCACCCATCACGGGTTTGCGCTTGGGTTTGCGGGTTTTTGCGGGCACGCAGATCACCGGACCGGCTGTGACGTGTCAGCATACTGTCAGCATGTCAACGCTGACCAAACAACCACCATGCACTCGTCGACTGCGTTGTATTGACCCTCAAACAAGCTAAGTTCTTTTTTCCTTATCATTTTACTTAAACTGACTACAATGTTTTTTTCTCTCTAGGTTTTAAAACACTAGCACGACGCTGTCACGCCTCGACACCGACACCGACACCGACACCGCGCCGCAGCAACTCGGCGTCTTGACGTTGCGACACCGACCCCGCGCCGCGCCCTGGTGTTTCGACACCGACACAGCGCCATCACGCCACGACACCGACGTGGCGCCGCAGCAACACGGCGTCTTGACGCTGCGACACAGACACGGCGCCGTCACGCCACGACACCGACGCGGCGCCGCAGCAACATGGCGCCCTGGCACTGCGACACGATACGGCGCCGTCACGCCACGACACCAACGCGGCGCCTGGCGCTGCGACACGACACGGCGTTGTCACGCCACGACACCGACGCGGCGCCGCAGCAACACGGCGCCCTGTCACTGCGACACGGCACGGCGCCGTCACGCCACGACACCGACGCGGCGCCGCAGCAACATGGCGCGGCGCCGTCTCACTATGACAGCGACACTGCGCCCAGCCACTACGACACCGATGCCGCGCCGCCCCGGAACGACAGCGATATGGGGTCGAACCACTACAACACCGACGCCGCGCCGCAGCAACATGGCGCCAGCGACGTGGTCCCAGCACGCTACACCGACGCGCAGCGCCGTCTCGCTATGACAGCGACACGGCGCCCAGCCACTACGACACCGACGCCGCGCCGCGCCGTGCTGCAACAACACGGCGCTGCGGCGCTACGACACCGATTGAGATGGAATGTAACTATGTACTTGTACTTGTAGCTATTTTAGAAGAAATACACTAGCTTATGGCTCAGACTTGTTGAAGACCGGTGGTAGACCGGTTGTAGACTGGCTTTAAGCTGGTTGTAGACCGACTGTAGACCGGTTGTGGAAGAAACCGGTCAAGACTGGTCCACAGACCGCAACCCAACCGACATAGACCGGTCTTACACAGTCCGGTCCGGTTTTCTTGCTGGGCCAAGAAATTGTGGACCGGTTGCGGTCCCGGTCTTACCCAAATTAGGTAAAAAAACCGGACCGGACCGGACTTTAAAACACTAGAAACGAGGCGAGGAGGAGAGGGACGATGAACACGAGTTGGTGGCGGCGATCATCCGCGATAGGCAGTCAGGTCACGTGCCGCGCCGATGAGTCTGAAGTGGTCGATAACGAGTGGATTCGCGCTCAAGGGCTGCGGTGCCCTTACACCGTAACATTATGGCACCCACTCCCTGGAGACGTAGACGTAAGTGTGCTTATCTTCCTAATGCCAACACATGAGACCGACGTGTTGTTCGGGTGCAGGAGTACTTGTGTGGCGATTACTAACGTGCTTGCCTTGCAGACGTCGTGTGGAAGTACGACTCATTTGACCGGTAGGACAACATCGCCGCCGCTGCCGACGTCATAACTACTACCTGTTCTCCAGCAACCTGACGTCTGGCAACTTCAATACGGTCGGGGGTATCATACTCACCCACGAGTTGAGCAACATTTCGGAGGCGATCAAGTGGTACCTACAGCTCAATGCGGCATTCTCGGTGCGATAGCCTCTCTTCCTCACCCCTAAATTCCCAGAAGCAATACCAACATTTATGTCAGGCCATTGTCCCGACTCCCCATTGCTGTCGCTTTTAATACGACGGTGCAATACAAGGAGATCAGTCGGATTAACTATTCCCTGCTGACGTTTGAGCAGTGTACGTCATAGCCCACCCGAGTCATATCTGTCGCAGAAAGGTTCATTAATTAACGCTCATTCGTAAATACTTTTCGTCTCGTCGACAGAGATCTCAGGCCAGGTGACGGCCTCTGCCAGCAATAGCTCCAGGTCGGGCATGGGCACTGGTGCGAGCTCGAGCCCAACCTCGAGCTCCGCTGGTAGCATGGGATCCGGAGGCACTAAATCGTCCTTCGCGTCGACCCAGATCGTGCAGGGCGCTACGCTGTGGACGGTGATAGAGATGGACGGCAGACGTACGGGGCATCTGCACTGTGGTCTTCGAGATCAGGGAGGAGGGCCGTCAGATGAGGTACGTGTCAGCTACCCCTTTGCACCACTTGACTTATTAGGTCTCGCTGCAAGCACTGGACAAGAAGTTCAGATCGCTGTTGCAGAACGTGCAGGCGCTTCACACTCCGCCTCCGGGCTACTCTGGTGACTGAGCTACCAAAGCGGACGGAGGCCGTCGCGTCTCACACTGTGGACACGACCTCCGCTGGGAGCTGCATTGCGCTGCGTCGTGTTTCCTCCTCAGGCTGGCGCTTACTGAGAACTCGAGCGGGGAGAGTGCGCGTGAACTAAATCCATCCATGCTCGGTTTTCTTCTTTGGGTGCATATATCTCATTCGATCGCCACACTCACTGACCTTTTTTCAGTATGGGTCTCGATATCCTCGCATTACAGCTGTCTTTACATTAACCTGAGTTCTGTCGTGTCGAAAGCTCGTGCACATCACGTGATCCCACCATGTATACGTGCTACGGCAACTCATAAACTCGTCTAAATTCTCCCAAATCGCGTTGACCTCATCTGAGAGCCGCACCACTGGCCCAGAACTGTACAGCACAATCTTGCAGCGAGTACGTATCAGAGAACAAAATACACACATACACAAACTATATCAGATCGAGAGATGTTACTATACAGCATGGCAAATGGCAAATGGTTCTAACCAACCTGAGCGAGTTGTCCCTCGGAATTAGCCAGAACAGTAACGGTGGATATATGCGTTCCAGCTGAACCGCAGCAGATGCACTTATCCTTCCTTGTCAACTGCACTAAGAAAATGAACTTGCGCGGGAATATTGACTCCCAGAACAGTGTAAACCAACGATCGTTTCTACGTAAATGTGTTTTCGACCGAAGACTGAGACGGAACTGAAAGCTTGACAAAATATGTTCCTAACTAATGCAAGAACAAACGTACCAGATCAATAGCCATAATAAAGCGCGCAAATGACTCGTCAGAGTCGGCTTGAGAAGGTGCAGTAAGGTATTGTTGGATCTTCGAGTCAATATTTGCTTCTCGATAGTCAACCTCCGCGCGGGTTAAAGCTGAGTGGCCTGGCATGTTCGAGAGTCGTAAGAAGGTGGCATGCTTCAAGATGAGGATAACAGCTTCGACAAGCGTTAAATACACCCTCAAAATGATAAAGGGAAATACCAATGATCAAATGATAACCGCGAAGGCTGGTGGGGGTGAGCTAAAGAGATAAATATGATAAGCAAGGGAGAATTGACAATAACGCAAGCGAACACATTTTGAATGGTTGGAAACGACATAATCTGGTTTACCTGATGAAGAAGTGAGATGTTTGGTTGAGTAAACGTATGGGAGAGAACTTACAAACTGAAAGACCAAATGTAAACAAGTCAATAGCAAGCTGGAAAGGAAAGTATCCACGCACGCCCTAGTAGGTAAGGGATGAGTACGATAAATGGAGAGTAACAGGAGTGATGAACAGGAAAAGAAACGCAGCAAGGTGAAGAGCAACTTACACGCTGAAGGCCCGAGACAGACGACGTTAGCAGGCTGTAAACACAGCAAGCAACGGCAGCCACTCACAAACTGGAGAGCCGAGGACAGGCGTCGTCAGCAGACTTCAAACATAGCGAGCCACAGCAACCACTTACTCTCTGGAGAGCCGAGGACAGGCGTCAGCAGCAGGCTTCAAACACAGCGAGCCACTGCAGCCACTCACCAACTGGAGAGCCGAGGACAGGCATCGTCAGCAGGCTTCAAACACAGCGAGCCACGGCAACCACTCACATACTGGAGAGGCGAGGACAGGCCTCATCAGCAAGCTTCAAATACAGCAAGCCAAGGTAGCCACTCACCGACTGGAGATCCGAGGACAGGCTCGTCAGCAGGCTTGAAACACAGAGAGCCACGGCAGCCACCCACATCCTGGAGAGCCGAGGACAGGCATCATCAGCAGGCTTCAAACACAGCGATCCACAGCAGCCACTCACCAACTGGAGAACCGAGGACAGGCGTCGTCAGCCAGCTTCAAACACAGCGAGCCAAGGCAACCACTCACTTTCTGGAGAGCCGAGGACAGGCGTCGTCAGCAAGCTTCAAACACAGCGAGCCACTCACATCCTGGAGAACCGAGGACAGGCGTCGTCAGCAGGCTTCAAATACAGCGAGCCACGGCAGCCACTCACGTCCTGGAGAGCCGAGGACAGGCGTCGTCAGCAGGCTTCGAACACAGCGAGCCATGGCAGCCACTCACATCCTGGAAAGCCGAGGACAGGCATCGTCAGCAGGCTCGAAACACCGCAAGCCACGGCAGCCCTCACTCGCTAGAGAGCCGAGGACAGGCGTCGTCAGCAGGCTTGAAATACAGTGAGCCACGGCAGCCACACACATCCTGAAGAGCCGAGGACAGGTGTCGTCGGCAGGCGTCAAACACAGTGAGCCATGGCAGCCACTCACATCCTGGAGAGCCGAGGACAGGCGTCGTCAGCAGGCTTCAAACACAGCGAGCCATGGCAGCCACTCACTCTCTGGAGAGCCAAGGACAGGCGTCGTCAGCAGGCTTCGAACACAGTGAGCCATGGGAACCACTCACATCCTGGAGAGCCGAGGACAGGCGTCGTCACCAGGCTTCAAACACAGCGATCCACTGCAGCCACTCACGAACTGGAGACCAAGGACAGGCGTCGTCAGTAGGCTTCAAACACAGTGGGCCACGGCAGCCACTCACCAACTGGAGAGCGGAGGACAGGCGTCGTCAGCAGGCTTCAAATACAGCGAGCCACGGCAGCCACTCACATACTGGAGAGCCAAGGACAGGCGTGGTCAGCATGCCTCAAACACAGCGAGCCGCGGCAGCCACTCACATCCTGGAGAGCCGAGGACAGGCGTCGTCAGCAGGCTGCAAACACAGCGAGCCACGGCAGCCACTCACGAACTGGAGACCAAGGACAGGCGTTGTCAGCAGGCTTCAAACACAGTGAGCCACGGCAGCCACTCACGAACTGGAGAGCCGAGGACAGGCGTCGTCAGCAAGCTTCAAACACAGCGAGCCACGGCAACCACTCACTTTCTGGAGAGCCGAGGACAGGCGTCGTCAACAGGCTTCAAACACAGCGAGCCACGGAAGCCACTCACTTCCTGGAGAGCCGAGGTCAGGCGTTGTCAGCATGCCTCAAACACAGCGAGCCATGGCAGCCACTCACTCTCTGGAGAGCCGAGGACAGGCATCGTCAGTAGGCCTCAAACACAGCGAGCTACGGCAACCACTCACTCCCTGGAGAGCCGAGGACAGGCGTCGTCAGCAGGCTTCAAACACAGCGAGCCACTCACATCCTGGAGAACCGAGGACAGGCGTCGTCAGCAGGCTTCAAACACAGCGTGCCACAGCGGCCACTCACCAACTGGAGAGCCGAGGACAGGCGTCGTCAGCATGCGTCAAACACAGCGAGCCCATGCAACCACTCACATCCTGGAGAGCCGAGGACAGGCGTCGTTAGCAGGCTTCAAACACAGTGAGCCACGGCAGCCACTCACTCTCTGGAGAGAGCCGAGGATAGGCGTCGTCAGCAGGCTTCAAACACAGCGAGCCAAGGCAGCCACTCACATCCTGGAGAGCCGAGGACAGGCGTCGTCAGCAGCCTTCAAACACAGCGAGCCACGGCAGCCACTCACCAACTGGAGAGCCGGGGACAGGCATCGTCAGTAGGCTTCAAACACAGCGACCATGGCAGCCACTCACATCCTGGAGAGCCGAGGACAGGCGTCGTCAGCAGGCTTCAAACACAGCGAGCCACGGCAGCCACTCACATCCTGGAGAGCCGAGGACACGCACCGTTAGCAGGCTTCAAACACAGTGAGCCATGGCAACCACTCACCAACTGGAGAGCCGAGGACAGGCGTCGTCAGAGGCTTCAAACACTGCCAACGACGGCAGCCACTCACCAACTGGAGTTGGTGAGCCGAGGACAGGTGTCGTCAGCAGGCTTCGAACACAGCGAGCCACGGCAACCACTCACCAACTGGAGAGCCGAGGACAGGCGTCGTCATCAGGCTTCAAACACAGCGAGCCGAGGCAGCCACTCACATCCTGGAGAGCCAAGGACGGGCGTCGTCAGCAGGCTCGAAACACAGCAAGCCACGGCAGCCACTCACAAACTGGAGAGCCGAGGACAGGTGTCGTCAGCAGGCTTCAAATACTGCGCCAGGGCAGCCACTCACATCCTGGAGAGCCGAGGACAGGCGTCGTCAGCAGGCTTCAAATACAGCGAGCCACGGCAGCCACTCACTCCCTAGAGAGCCGAGGACAGGTGTTGTCAGCAAGATTGAAACGCAGCAGGGAACGGTAGCCGCTCACTCCCTGGAGAGCCGAGGACAGGTGTTGTCAGCAAGATTGAAACGCAGCAGGGAACTGTAGCCGCTCACAAACTGGATCGCAGAGCACCATGGTGCATGTTCAGGTCAAAACCACGAGTAAGAGCTGACACTCACCAACTACAAGTTAGGCAGCATAAACCATCATGACCCATGTATCACGATTTTAAGAGCTTATCAACACTTACCCAGATGTATGGAAATGGGAAAAGACATTCCCGAATAATTTCTTTGGCGTCCATGCCAGTGCGGGAACGGTCACTGCAATGCTTGTTGTCATCGTCGCGCACTTCGCCCTTTCAATTGGCGCACTCACCGCTTTAAGGCTCTTTTAACGCACAATTCCAAATTTCCCCTCTGCACAGCCAAAAGCATTAATCCGACAATGTCGTCATTCAAAGCTGCAGCCGTCGTCTCAATAAGCTTGTCGCAGCCCAGACTTTGCTTGTGCATTTCTGCCGAAAAGCATTAGCACCTAACTCTGGCATTTGCCTCTCAACTTACGTTCTAATCGCACGAATCTGACATCATCACCAAGGGGGCTCACGTAGTGCTCTTGAAATCGTTTCTCCGCCACATCAAGTACATCGTCATCTGGGCTTCCGAAATCCTCCACATGGATTCGGACATTTCGCCGGAATTGATCGTATTTTGTAAACAAAGCAATCACAGGCACTGAACATTCTTTGTTAAATACAGTCACGAATCTCCGTAATGACGCACCATTCCGTTCAGGACAGATGTCCTTGAAAAATTTAAGATCGAGCTGTGGTCGCTGGTTGTCCATTGGCACGCAGTACCTTAAAATATGACCGTCAGTTGTCGTAATCGCGAACACTCGGGAATGCAACCATATCGCATGTAATCTGTCTTGCAGTCGCCGTTGTCCACACTTGCGTTGGATAAATTCTCGCAAAATGTCGAGTTCCCCTGCGCTACCTGCCTCGATCCCACGAGAGTCGTGGAAAACATAGCCCTGATGATTGGAAAACACAAGTTCGTCGTCGATCCTGTGCTCGCCTCGCTGGCTACATTTTAGAGGCAACCGAAGAGAAGTACCACTGTCACTTACATACATGGACGGGTCGAGTTTAACCTGGTCGCAGTGAGATCAGATTCGCAGATAAAAGGTTGGACTAGGTACCTCTTCCCCTTCCCGGTAGATGACGGGGCTCTCTGTCGTTTCACAGATTCTCTGGAGGATCGACGTCTTGCCTGCGTTCGCCCTTCCTATAATGAGCACTCGAAACCGGACTTCTGGAATTCGACGACGCGGCAGCTGGGTGTTCATTGGAGCGATGGTGTTTGTGGAGGTGGTCTGAGAGCCAAGAACGCGAGTGATGTCTTCCGGCTATAGGAGGTATTCGACGGCATTCTGGCACCAGAGAACAACCAAAGACTCACGGATTTAGACTTCCTGTACACAAAAGTCACGGTAACGCGATGCTTGCTATCTGTGAAGCCGCTCAGCAAGAAGTGGACTGTACTGAGAACAAGACATCACCACCTTCCAGACGGACAACCTTGTCGTCTCCGAACTTGTATAGCTCAAACTTGACAGAAACCTGAGCAACCCTTATCTTGAAAAGTCTTCCGTCTCGCTGGATGGTCAACGTAGCACTGGTGTGGGTCTTAAGATAGCTACGCGGAATAAATTAGCATTCGACGGTGAGTGCAAACACGGCCGATGACTCGAACATGTTGAGGTTCCAACGAACGAGGGCGCCGTCCTTGAATTTGTCAGACTTGCGTGTGGCGCCGGCATTGACCTTGAACACGAGCTCGAGATCGGATGTAGGACGTGTCTCGATAAAATCGACAGATATTTCTACGCCGCTATATTAATTATTCCCAGAACCAAAGGTAGGTCCAATATACCTTTTAAATGAATAAGTCTGTTCGTGAATTGGTCAGCTTATGCTCAAGAGGAAGTTGTTCGACTAACTCAGGTTGACCGTCCATATCAGTTACAGATCGTGAATTCGATTCCATCCCAAGATATGATGAGTTTGGTTGTTAGTGTTGTGTGAAGAGCTCTGATGAAGCAGATGGATGTACGAGCGATAGATGAAGGTAGGTGAAGACCCAAGTACAGTCGTAGTCGGTTCGTAAGACACACACGTGTGCATTCATTGCGCCACCTGCCAGAGCGCTTTGAGCTGTTTGGTTCATAACATGCCTGGAATCACCAACTCCCGTCAGCTCTCCGATGACACTACGTTGCCAATTGGCTCGACCTTTGGCCGTCGGTTGGCATTTCTTTCAAAAATCCGACCTTTCTCATCCTTGATTACACCAATTTCGACTCAGCTTGAGACAACATCCCCTTCAATTGCCGTTATGACCTCTCAGCAACGACAAACCAAGCCTATCCCTAAGATGAAGTACGCATATTATTTTCGCTCAGGACGTCGGTCTGCCAGTCTGGCTCAGAATTCGAAAAGGATCCAGGTGACCGCCTACTAGATCTCAGGGCCAACGACGCAGGGGAAGAGCGCACCTCTTGCTCGCCAACCTAGCCTCTGATCCATCCCACCCATTCTCCGCCGCGGGACCCGCGTCATGAAGTCCTGAGCGACGGTATTGTCTGAGCCCAGGCTCTGCCCGGCTGGCGCCGCAGCCGACTGCTCGAGGAGGAGGTGCGCCGGCGTGAGGCGGAGGGCAAGCGGTCCAGGGTGTTCGCACTCAACAAGATCGGTACGTGCCATCCCGTCCCTTCTCTCTCACATACCCGGCTGAAGCACCTCCGCATCACTACCCCAACGTTACGGTCTCGGTCCCCCGGTATCAGCGCCTTCGACACCAGCGTACTCTTCCGCCTTCACATGGTGTACAAGCCGCGCAGGGGCGCAGACGGTCATTATATCAACTGAAATGCGTATTTGCTATCACTGTTTGCAGTAAATCGAACTTCCGAAAGGTGGTGGTCGACTCGATTAGGTTGGCTGAAATCAGCTTATGGTGCAGTAGAGTAACGTCTCTCAATGTAATCTACTTATCTTCCACCGGAAATACCGGTGTGTGTAAATGTGTATTTTTTCTCATACATGCTCGCTGCAAGTTCGTCGTGTATTCGATTATATTATACTTGGCCAATAAGTGCAGCTCTTCTCAAGAGGAGCGAAGCGCGCGATCGGGAAGAGTTTAGACAAGCTGATGAGTTGCTTGGTACACGGTGGGAGTAACGTGATGAATATGAGCTTTACGACGGAACTATAGACAGCTATAATACGAAGATATCGGGTAGCGATCGTGCAGGATCAACAAAAAGGAGAGTATGGCCATTTGGATGGGGACCCGAACCCTTTTCACCATAGAAAAAAGGTCAAGTCGTAATGAGTGTGACTATAAAATGAGAAAGATATGTGCGCAAAGAAAACATCCAAAAAAAAGAGAAGAAAAATGTGCACGATTTCAGTTCACACGTGCCCATTCCAAGTTCCCAATGAGCCCCCGAAGGAAACACGAAGCAGCGTAATCCCGATCCCGGAGGTCGTGTCCACAGCGCGAGACGCGACGGTCCTTCCTCCGACTTGGCAGCCTCGGTCGGCAGAGAAGTCCGCAGGCGGAGCGTACAGAGCGCCTGCACGTTCGGTAATAGGGAACCGACTTGCTTGTACAGCGCTTGAAGCAAGACCTAGTACTGATCAGTGTTCGAGCTCTTTCAGCGCGCCACCAAGCGCACCAAACAGGGCCGCGGGGCGCAGGCCGTCGTACAGCGTGCTCGCAATGTGTAGCGTCACGCGGCGGAGCGGACGGCCAGGAGCGAGCGCGGCCGCGGCTATCGAGCACGGCAAGGCGCGGCACGGCGGCTGATGGGACGTCCTGCGCTGCGGGGGGCACGCCGACGAAGTGGGGTAGAGGTAGGTGGGTGAGACGCGCACGCGCGGGCGCGGCGAGAAAACCGTCGAAAAACGCGTAGGGCAGCGTGTCTGCGAGCAGCGTTAGGTGCGTGAGCGTACCCGGCGCCGCGGAGAGCAACTCCGCGTCGAAGGCCGGTAGCGTCAGCGCCGAGAGAGCGCGCATAGAGCGGACCGCCAACGCCAGCGCAAGTATGAAGGACGGGCCGTGCGCAGGCGGGTAGGCGCGCAGCGTCAGCATCGTCACGAGCGCCGCAAGACGCTACGCGCCTACTAGCCGCGCGATGCAGGCGTCAGCGTCGTCTGCGGACAGCTCGAGCGTGCAGTAGAGCGCCAGCAGCGCTGAAGTGCTTCGAGACGCGGGCAAGGACGACGCGCAGCTGGGAGCGCGGGGCGTGCGCCAAGACGAATGAGAGTGGGATCGGCTCTGGCGCACCTGCTGTCGGGCGAACCGTGGGCTGCGCGGCTCGAATACCTGTGGAAAGTCACTACGATGCGCTGGGGCGGTGGTGGTGGTGCAGGTGCGTGCGCGGACTCGGTCGGGGAGTGCAGGAATGCGGGTGAGCTGAATGTGCGGGCACGGGTGTGTGCCTGGAAGGAGGACCGTGCGCTGGGTGGGACAATGTATATTGGCACGCTCGGGAACATCTCGGACATGCGCGAGAAGGAAGGTGAGACAGGCGAATCGGTGCAGGGCATGTCCAGCTCAGAGATCATGCTAGCACATTGCCCGAGGTCCGCTGGGAGGACGGATATCTGAAGATGGAAGCGATGGCGAGCGGCTAGGAGAGCGGGGCCATGGGACACTGGAGATGTGGGAAATGGTCTTGGAGGAGGGGCGTCCTCGTCCCCTGCGAAAATGTAACATGGAAGTAAGGGCTGTCATCCGCCGGCGCAGGGATATCGAGATGGAGGATCTGTGCTTGAACCTATGGACATGGCGCAAGGAGCCGTATGAAAGGAAGGCCGCCCAAGTGGAGTCGTATTCGTGCTCTACAAGATCGGTGCATTCCATCTGTCTCTCTAATTATCGGAAAGACCGGTGACGTACCTTCTAGCGAATTCGAGGACCAGGCTTGGGACCAGGTTATTGGAGCGACGGAAGCAAGAGTCGTTGATCGATAGACTCGTAACCAGTCGCTCTATGATGGGGGTGCCGGCTGCGCAAGGACCGCTCGATAGAGCGACTGGTCTAGCTGGGTTTAAAATGGGGGGGTAGCGCTATGATCGGGGGGCTGTCACTACCTGTCAGCTGTATATAGTAGGGTACCCCAAATATAGTAACTGATCTTGATTATCTGCCCGATTATCTCTATCTAAGATAATACGTCCTCTTCGACGCGCTGCCCTGCTCTGGTGCTTGCTCTAAGATGTCTACGCACGCGCTCGACACTGTATTGGGTCTCCGTGAACACCTCCAATACCTTCGGACTTGCCCTGGTGATGATCTCAGGCGACTGATCTCAAATCTTAGGCTCTGCGATCGTCTACCGGAATCGTTCCTCAACACGCTTGATGAAGATGACCTTGTCATTTGCTATCGGGCTGTGCTTATATGCTACAGTGTCACTGGCTCTACTCAAGTGCCTCGGGAGATGCAGCTAAAGGTCGTTCTGGCTAGCCAAAATGGGAGTGATTGCCTCGTCTCTGCAGGTACCGGAAGCGGCAAGACATTGCCAATTGCTCTGAACGCGCTGCTGGATGACCCAGACGCCGGTCTCATTAGTTTGGTTATTTCGCCGCTGAAGCGTCTTCAAGTGACTCAAGAATCCGATTTCAATTCTCGATATGGTATCCCTGCAGTCGTCATAAACGAAGATACGCCAAGGGAGGATGCGTGGTGGAGTGTGAGTCCTGCCTCTTTCACCATCTGCTCAGCTTTACGGATTTTCACAGGAAAACATATGGAACGGAAAGAAGGGCCTTGGACGTGCTCGACTCCTGATTGTTACTGTCGAGCAGCTATTCAAGTCTCGTGAAGGTCACTATCCTCGCCTGGCTTTGCTCGTTCGCAATCACTGGTTCCAGAAGCACATTGTACGCGTCATCGTTGACGAGGCCCATAATATTCACACAGCTGGTCTGTCACACTACGGGCTTGATGCCTTTCGTCCGGCGTGGGGTCGCTTGGACGAACTGAAGACAATCCTTCCTCAGAGTGTGCACTGGGCGTTCTTGTCTGCGACCTTCCCGCCTCACATACGCGCGACCGTTGAAAAAAAACTCTTGCCGGCTGGTTACACATCTATCCACGTTACTTCAAATCGTCCTAATACAGTCTATGCGGCTCACGAGGTACTCAACAGTATCGAAGACTTTCAGAACTATGAATGCTTTCTCGCGTGCCCCTTTTCGCTGGTATCTCAGCCTCGGGTGCTCATCTTTGTGGATAAGAAGGAGCTGGCGTGCCGAATTGCTGCGCATCTAGATTCTTGCCTTCCATCTGAATACCAAGACAAAGGAATCGTGAGGCACTATCATAGTCAGATGTCGCAGAAGTATCTGGAACTTGCTCACGGGTCTTTCACGACACCAACGGGAAACTGTCGTATCTTGGTCGCGACGTCGGGTCAGTCCGTGGTATGTATTCACACTATTCGTACTCTTTGCTGTAGTAGGAATACAGTTCGGGCTGATGGTATTCTTTAGGGTGTTGACTTCCCGGACGTCAAGATCGTGTGTACAGTCGGTCTCCCCGGGAGTATGGTTGACGTGTTGCAGCGCGGAGGTCGGGCTCTTCGCAATTCAGAGGAAGATGCTCTATTTGTCGTTTTCTACGAACCATGGGTCCACGAGGTTTCCATCGACGAGTACAGTGAAGGTGACCTATGTGATCCTGACCGCCCTAGAGGTCCGTTGAAGTCAAGCTCGCAACGACGTGAACGCGCGCCATTTTCGTGCCTCAAATTGGTGAAGAGTACGGCTTGTCTTCGTGCCGAGTTTTCTTCCTACCTGGGTGATAATTCTTCGGCTGGTATGAGCGATCGTACTCGCTGTGATGACTGATGATATACCTCAGGCTTTCGTATCTAGCACTTGGGCATACGACGGCGCACTGCTGTAATGCTACTGGCTGTCACGGGGGACGTTTTACTCTTCAAGACCTCCTCCCCGGGAAGATCGCGGTCGCTCCTCCGCCCTCCTCTGATGTGCAAAAGCCGAAACGCCCGCATAACATTTATCGCCCCACACAAGAACGTCCGCTGTTGGAGTATCGTCTCATCGAATGGCTGACACGCGAGCATTTGGAGGATCCATTCCGCTCTGTTCGCCCACCCGACCTCATCCTCTCGGTTACACAACGAGCGGCTCTAATACGCGCCAATCCGGCCGAAATAAAGTCCGCACAGGACATAACGGCTTTATTACAGGAGTCATCCGAGTGGAGCACTGAGTGGTCTTCGAAGATATTCGAGGTCATCTCAAAATTTACTGTGGAGTATGCAGGGCAGTCTACGACCCAACGAAAGCGAAAGCGAAAGTAGTTCATTTCACTGTAAAGTATGCATGTACTACAGTGCAGTCTATGACACAACCAAAGGGAACGCGAAAACAATTATTTGACCACCCTGAACTAATCCTCGTGGAGTGCGGAGATCTCCTCTTGAGGGTCTGACTCGTCCTCGCCACCCTCTTCTGTTATTTGACACGGGGCGATCTCGTCGACCTCAGGTTGGCTTGGTTTTCCTTGCCTCGTATCAGCGATTTTCTTGTTAAACGTGGCCAATGAGGATGTCTGAAATTTTTTATAACCAGCTGTAAAGATGTCGACAACTGGGCGCGCAGTCGAATTGACTTGGCGGTCACTGTTCACGCTTTGAAGCTCGAGGTCATTCGCCTTATGTGCAATGCGCCAGACGAGTGCAGATGTATCGACGTCTGAATGAGTGGATCCTCGATATCCGGACTTCAACGAATTCGTCACTTGTTTCTTCACGAGCTGAAGGTAGTTGATCCCAGCAGCTATGTTTCCCAGACGGTCCCAGTTCGAGTATATCCCTTTGGCAGCAAAGAGCGTCTGAAACGTCGAGGTCCCTCAGCCATTGTATATCATAGATACGATAGAATAAAGAATACTTTGAGATATCGAATCAGGTGTTCGATATTCATGTCGATTCCCATGGCATGACCAGGGAGACCGGAGGGATTGACCAACATATTGTCGCGGATGATGTCGCTTTGGTATAATATAATCAGGACGCAACTGTGAGATGTAGAGAGAGTAGAACGTACGCAAACGCGGGAGTCCATACCTCCTTGATGTTGAAGAGAAGATGGAGTATTTCTGTCGAGTAGTTATTAGACCCAGAACCTCGGAACATACACGCAATGGCCGGTAGGATGTCCTCGACCCGACCAAAATCCCCGGTGGCAATAGCATCAACCAGCTCCGAGGCGTACAGGAGATCGCGTGTTAACAAGGCGGTGTTATTGCGCACGACGTCTATGGATGGTTTTGGTAACTCGACCCCAGAGCGCGGGTCCTTCGGAGGCGCCTTCGAGTTTACGGGCTCAAAGACAGCGTCTGGAGTAGCATACTTATTGATGATACGACGTGCACAGTCTAGTAGGTCGTTGGGCGTCGGATCAGCCTTTGCAAAGTCAGCAAGTGATGAGTAGTCGCATTCCATGCGCCACGCGTTGAGGATGAGGCCATGGAGTATCTGCCTCAATGCAGATAACAGGGTGTGATAGTCCGGCTGCTCGCCACCAAGTCGGGTCTTCTCGAGAATAGAAAACAGCTGCGTCAAGCTACCAGTTTGATTCTGCTTCCCCCGATGAGTCTCGAGGATGCACCACAGTAAGTTCATAGCCAAGTGGAAGCTACCAAACGCCAGCTGAAAGATTTCACGGCGTTCCCAGTACGAGACATCTTTCCGGCGTATGTTTTGTCCGCCTCGAATACGAGCGTTGGTTAACTGGTCGTTGTAGGTCGGGATCGCCACACTCTCTAGATCATCCGGAGATCGCTTCAGTTGAACCAGATAGACGTCGTCGTGAACAAGCAGGTTGCCATCGATGCTGGCTTCCTCAATAGTAGACGCCCGAAGTGGGTGAAAGACGGTTTTATGTCCTTCTGGGAGTGGCCTCCGCGGTTGATGTTGTAATGCCGCGTCGGACGACTGTAACTCGAAACCCCTGACATATTTCGTGAGAATGCGAACGATGGTGACTGCTGTCTGTGACAGATAAGACTGTCGCGCCGCGGTTGTCATACGAAGGTCGGACATATCCAGAGGAGACGAACGCTGCAAGTTATCGATCAGAGGCCTTATGCTCATATCTTCAGCGCGAGCATTAAGAAGCTCGTAGATGACGCCAAAGGTACCAGACTGGACCTTGCTCATAGTATTAGGCCCCTGTTCGACATATATAGAACTGGAGATGTTGATGTTGTCATACGCAAGGGCGTGGGGGAGCAATGAAGCAGCTTTCGCCCTCTCGATAGAGCGATTCGCCAGAGACTGTACCATACTTGAGATGCTGTTATACGATACCGTGAGGCCCGTTCGGTGCAAGACGTCGATCATTTGTCTCGACGTCCCACATGCCCAAGCCTGTAAACCTAGACCAAGCTGCACCCTTGCAGAATGCCAAGAGCGCAAGTAATGAATCTGGGCCATGATGATAAGTAAGGCCGTGAAACGATTCTTCGACTTGGGGGATTTAGGCTTAGCAAGAGAGGCTTTTGATTCCCCCGCAGCTTCCAGCACAGACCTCAAGACGGGCGTACGCAAGGGTCCCATGATCTGGTGTATGTCCCAGTTCTCGATGAATTCCGGAGAGACTTCATCCGTATACATCCGGAGATGGGGTTTTGCCGCCTCCATTTCGACGTGGACCTCTTTGCAGACCAGACGAAGCGCGTGCGGGAACACCCACTCCTCGAAAATGGGTCGGCCCTTGTCGTCTTGAATCAATCGGTCCAATAGGCCAAGGAGCGCAGCACGATTCTTTGGTTTTGGTGAGAACAAGGCGTTGCGAAAGCCTTCAAACTCCCCATTGCCATCGATAATAGCCATGAGGAGATCGACAACGGTGAGTCTGAGCCCTTGGAGGTCCCGCAATACTGTCAATAAAGAACCCTTGGACCGTGACTTGGGCCTTCGTCGACGCGATATGGGGTCACTTGTCTCCATGTCCTGTGTGTCACCCATCGCATATCCTAATGGGACAGACTGCGACGCAGGGGTGATTGGAGGGGTCCAAAGCTCATGTCCAAACCCGTAGTCATGATGCCCGGGTTGGTATCCACTCGCAAACGGCGAACACATTGATGGATCACCACCAGAGCGATCCAAGAGCGACGGCATTGTATTTGAAAGACTGGAAAGGCCACTGTCTACCGAGACGGGTGTCATAGGAGGTGTAGCTTGGATTGTACAGGGAGAGGGAAAGACATCGACGCGCCTAGATGATAAAGGGTGTTTAAAATCCACATACAAGGCTAAAACGAACAAAAAGCCCTTACCTGCTCTCGATAACAGCTGGGAAAACGTCTTGGAAAGTGTCTATAGTGGTAGAACCATACCCCGGAGCTGCGCGATGACCAACGCGTCCTGAACTGATCCCGTCCACTGCCATCGCCATAGGTACAAGCATTGGCTCGGTATCCCGTTGCATGTGACCACCAGGACGAGTAAAGATCGACCCCTGGGCCCCAGATGTAGCCCCAGCCCTCCAGCGCAGATCCAGACCTCGAGCCTCAGCAAAGCTCCCAGAAATCGCGAAACACGACTGACCCCCACCCAGCTCCAGCTGTTCCAGTTGAGACCCGTGAGAAAGAAACACATCGGAAGATGCCCCATGAGGATAAAGATACGTTCCCGGTGTTTGAGATGCCATGTAGAAGCCACAGAGTAACGCGCCAAAGTACTGCCAGTAGTAGACTCAGATATAGTATAACTTGGAACGCGGGACGCATCGTACACGTGACACACAGTTACCAGACAAACGGTAATAGATTTACGATCAACCTTTTTCGGGTATACCAGATTCCGATTATCCCAATTTAGAAGGACCCCACTATATACGGGCAGATCTCAGAAAATCTCTCGATCATAAGCGCTACCCCCCCATTTTAAACCCAGCTGTACCGGTCGCTCTATCGAGCGGTCCTTGCGCAGCCGGCACCCCCATAGAGCGAGCGGTCACCGGTCTAGTTGATCGATTCGATCGATCTCGTTCGATGGTTCACACGGTTCACCTTCCTTATTTGTCCTCACCTGTCGTCCAAGTCCAACCTCAACCCAATCAACCCATGTCAAGTCAATGTCTTACATCTCACCGCCGGGCCCCGGTGTGCTTTTCCGTCCTGCCCATCCGCCCACCTGGCGACTGAGAATCATTGCCGCTTGAGATATCGACATGCGCCAGTGTATAGAACGTCTGGGCCGGGCATACAACCTCCACATTCTACCCCTCATGTTTGTTATCGCTATCGTGCGTCGCATCCCTCTTGCCCTTCACATCCAACTCATCCTGCTATCAGGTCGGAATATCAAGATCCCATTCGGGAGTAGACGAATGGCTGCAACAGCATCACCATCGTCGTGGCCTGGTCGTTGGCATCTTCCCACCAAACGACAGAACTGCATGCTTACACTACACCCCTCAAACACACACGTGCGCAACAAAGCAGACGAGGCAGCCCGATCTCACAGTCTAGAAACAGTCCGAGTTCCGCCAGCCCACCCCGATCCGCGAGCACTTGTTCAAGAGCCCAGGTGTGCTCCTACGCATGGCGTTCACGACCATCCCGTGTCTGAACAGGACAGACTTCGAGACGCTCCGTGCGTCATTTGTCGTGCGTCTACCTGCCCGCCTTCTCCCACCCCTTTCTTCTCACAGGATGTGTCGACGACAGAGCTTTGGGATGATCACACGGGCCGATACGGTGCAGCTCGCTCAGCTCCCCGGGTTCGGCCCTCCCGTCCGGGCGGCAGGCGATCCGCTAAAGCCTCCCCACTTTCGCCGTGCTGACTAGCAGCGACAGAGGCGGCGTGAGCAGACGAATGGGCGTTGGCACGAACGCTGTCTGGGGCTTCGAATTTGATCACAATTCCTTTTCCTTATCGTGCGCCGGCGCGTGGCGATGGGCCATCCACTGGCAAGCACGGGCGCGAGGAGGGGGAGAGCCCACTCTGGGACCTCAACAAGGCCACGGTCCGGTTGGCGGTTGGCCTCCATCGACCTCGTAAGTTCATATAAATTCCCATTCTGCACCATCTCACTGACATCGATCCATCGTGGAAGAAACCGCAAGTCCAACGTGATCCTTTCGGTCGGCGTAAAGAAGCAAACTGCCCCTTCAATCAAGTATGCGCTCAGCCATCATCGAGCAGGACAATGCACGCATATCGTTCCAGCGCTGAACCCAAGGAAGACCCAGCCGTTCTGCGATTGCCAGACCTCCGCAAAGAAAAGCGATGTCGGTGCTTCGTACGTGCCAACCCGTTCCGCCCAGTCCCCCACAAGAAAATGACGACGCTAACTGAGATGACGCTCTCAGCGCTCGCACGGCTAGTAGCTTTCGCCGTGAGGTACGGCCTCTGTCCCGCTGCCGGAGATGCCCTCTGTCGGGAGCGGAAAGGCGAAGGTCCACATGCGCCAGGCGGAGGGAAAGCGGATCCGTTCGTGCTCAACACGATCGGTGCGTGCCATTCGGCTGTCTACATACACTCTCACTGATTCTCAGATAGGCCTGGTGCCGCACGAGAATGCCCTGGGGCCCGAAGCACCTCCGCGCCATGACCTCAATGCTTCCTTCCCTCCGACTCCGCGGTGTCGTACCGGCATGCAAATATCTCCTCTGCGACACAGCAGTTCATCTCCACCTCCTCCGTGCCGAACGCCGTAGTTGGCCTCGTCGGCTTCTGGATGTCGGACAAAGCAGCATCGTCAACACGCTCAAGTGCGCCATGGTTGGCTTCTTTTCTTAGTCCCGCTTTAAGAGTGGTTATTATGGAGACGCTCACGGGAAGGTATACGCCATGGCAGCGCAGCCGGAACATACGATGGAGCTGCAGTACTGACTCAACTGACCCTAAATGGCCAATCCTGTCAAGATTGCATGCCATTTTTGTCACGCAGGGCATTGCGGCTAACTTTGAGCTGTCCTCAACGCAAGAAAATTCTAGGCGCATCCCACCTTCCCGATCTCAATGCCCGCAGCGCAAAGGAGCGCAGGCGCCCAGTGGGGTCCGTTCTCCATCTTACATGCCGACCTGGCCACTGATCCGTTCCGCCCAGTCCCCGCCGTATAATCCGCGTCACGAAGACCCACCGACGGCGTCTGAGTTCATCTCATCGTTCGGGTAGCTAGAGCCTTCCGCTACACACGGGTCTACGAGCGCCACCGGCTTGACGCGCGCAACCCGGGGGGAGGAGGGTAGTCCGAGGCGACCCTGGAGGGCAAGTGGTTCGTGTTCGTGCTCCACAAGATCGTCTGCATGCTTGCTACCTTCTCATATGTGTTATTTTCTGATACCAGCAATATTTTGTCGTCGATTCAATATGCTGCAGGTCTTCACAAACAGAAGACGAGCGAAGGGTGCATTTCGTGAGAGTTCGGACGAGTTAATGAGCTGCCGAGTATGCGTAGTATTAATACTCTATGTATACGTTTGCGACGGAACTATAGACGGTTGTAATGCAAGGATATCGGGTAGCGATCATGCAGGGATCGACAAAAAGGAGAGAGAATGGCCGTCTGGATGGCAGTAGCATGAGGATACCTGGGCCGTATCTCATGGAGATCCTCCGCTCACACAAGCTGAAGAGCTGACGAAGGTTTATAAGATGCCCATATTCATCACAACGCTCGTCACGGTGTTCATGAGGATATTTGAGGTCATCTCCTCAAAGTCGTTCTCCTTCCAGTCCTTTGTTTCCTCCATTAGCACACGCACTATATCTCCGGGGGGTTGAGTCTTGACCATCACCTCCTGTATGCGGGCATGCTTGATGGTTGGCGATGGCGTGAATTTGGCTTGGAATTTGGAGTTACGGGCCCGAAAGCGGAGGCGGCGTTGACGTCGATGGAGTCATGCAATCATAGAAGCTGAAGTGGACACGGCATCATATTCGTGGTTCCAAGATAGAAGAGACGGTATACAGTAATAGTAGAAGGGAAAGGTAAGAGGGAGTGTCATTAGTTAATGAAAAGAGATCAAACGCAAAACGAAAGAGACGCGGTGGTGAAACACGACGGTGACGGGGTGTAACGAACGAAGGCGAATCGGTAAACATAAAGGGAGTTGTATGAGAAGGGAGATGAACAAAGAGGCTGTATTTTACGGGAACAGACCAGAGGCGAAGACGAACGTACTCGACGGTAAAAATCAAGTCAGAAAAGTTAAGACAAAAATAATGTTCATCATGGCTGCGTCTTCGTTATAGACGATGAGTCCGAGATCCAAACTATCGACGGAGTGGACACAAAAGGGGTGTGACTCGCTGCGTTTCAAGCCTACTGAGCGACACCTGTCCTCGGCTCTCCAAGGAAGTGAGTGGCTGCCGTAGCTCGTTGTGTTTGAAGCCTGCTGACGACGCCTGTCCTCGGCTCCCATCGGAACTGGTATGGCTTCAACTCGACAGAAACCTCAGCAACCCTTATTTGAAAAGCGCTGCTGGATGATCAACGTAGCACTGGTGTAGTCCTGACATAGATGTATGAAATAAATCAGCCGGTAAGAGGTTAGTGACACGAACATGTCGAGGTCCCAATGAACGAAGGCGCCGTTCTTGAGTTTGTAAGACTTGTGTGTGATGCCGGCGTCGTCCTTGAAAACGAGCTCAAGAGTCGGATGTAGGTCATGTCTTGATAAATTCGACATATATTTCTACGCAACCGCATCAAGTCTGCTCAGAAACAATGGTAGGTCCTGTATACCTTTCACATGAATCACTCTGTTCGTGAATCGGTCAGCCTATACTCGAGAGGAAGCTATCCGACTAACTGATCTTGATCGTCCATATCGATTACAGATCGTGAATTCGACTCCATCTCAAGATATGGGACATGTACGAGCGACGGATAGAGGTAGGTAGGCCGAAGATGCAAGTACAGTCGTGAGATACGCACGTGTGAAAGCAGCAGTTGAGCGCTTTGAGCTGTTCTGTTCCAACTTTCTCGTCCCACGACAACATACCTGGAACCACCAACCCCCGTTAACTCTCCGATGACACGGGATACTCAACCTCGCCGATTGGCTCAACATGTGGCCGCCACGGTTGGCGTTTCTCTCAAAACCCAACCTTTCTCATCCATCTTTATCCCACCAATTCCGAGTCATCAGAAACAGTCAGCTCGACAACGTCCTCCTCAATCACCCTTATGACCCTCTCGACGACACACGCAAAAGACAAACTAAGTCTATCCCTCAAATGGAGTACACACCCAATTATTTTGCTCAGGATGTCGGTCTGGCTCAGAACGCGAAAAGGACCCAGGTGCTTGATCTCAACGCAGGTGAAAAGCGCACCATGTTACTTACTGATCTGCCCACTGATCCGTCCCACTCATTCTCCTCCATGGGACCCGCGTCATGAAGACCCGACGGTGTTGTCTGACGCCAGACTTTCGTCGTCCGCTTAGCTAGCGGCTTCCGTCGCTATGCGCGACGTCCCATCTGCTGCATCGGAGCAGGCACCTTCCGGGAGCACCAAGACGAAGGAGTAGCTGTCACAGCTCCACGTCCGTTCTGCTTGTGCTCGATTCGCACGACCCGGCTGGAAGCCGCAGCCAGCCTGTCGAGGAGGACGTGCGCGGAGCGAGGCAGAGGGCAGGCGATTCGGTTCTCGCTCGACGAGATCAGTACGTGCCTTCCGTCCCCTTCTCTCTCAAATTCTCGGATAGACCTGGTGCCCCGCGAGAATACACATGCCTAGCTGAAGCACGTCTGCACTACGACCCCAACGTTGCCCTCTCGTCCGCGAGCTCACGAATCACCTTTGGCACTGCACCATCGCACTCCTCTGCCTTCTCATAGTGTACAAGCCGAGCTGGACGCAGACGGCCTCGTTATCAGCTGGAATGCGTATCCACTCGTGTCCCAACTGGTTCCGAAGGTCAACTAGATCAGATTGGGTAAAATCGTTTACGGTGAAATACAGTAACGTCTCAATGACGTGATCTATCTCCCACCATCCATTGGAAACATTGTGTGGGTGTATGTATGTTTTTTTATGATACCAACTCACTGCAAGACTTTGCCTTGAATTCGATTATACTGTACTTGGCCAATAGCAGCTCTTCTCGGACAGAAGTGCGTGATTTGGGTGGGAGTAACGCGATGTATATGAGTTTTACGACGGACAGCTATAGCTATAATGCGAGGATATCGGGTAGTGATCGCGCGGTGATCAACAAAGAGAGGCTGTCTGTCTGGAGACCCGTGCTCTTCTCTTCAAAAAAAGAAAAAGGTCAAGTCGTAGTGAATGTGACTATTGAATATTGAATGAGGAAGATGCGCGCAAAGAAAACATCCAAAAAAAGAGAGAAGAAAAACAAGCATACATGAGTTCAGTTCGCGCATACCCACTCCCTCCCCACTGCACGCCCGAGGAAAACACGATGCAGCGCAAATGCCGATCCCAGAGGAGGTCGAGTCCACAGCGCGAGACGCGACGGGCCATCTTCTGCTTCGCAGCCTCGGTCGGCAGAGAACTTGAAGGAGAGTTTGTGGCCGTCTGGATGGCAGCGGTATGAGGATACCGATACCCGCGTCCTTCTCTTCAAAGAAAAGGTTCAAGTCCAATGGGTGAGATGAGAGAGACAATATGAGCGCCAAAAAAAAAAAGATCCTAGCGCCTAGTAACCGCCTGTGTTGGGCGCGAGCTGCGCAGCACCGCTGAAGCGTTTCGGACTCGAGACGCGGGAGAGGATGGATGAGCAGCTGGGAACGCGGGACGTTGTGCCAGACAAGTAAGAGCGGGATCGGAGGGCGCTGCTGTCAGGCGACCCGTAGGCTGCGTGGACACTATATTGTGCTGTGGTGGTAATGGCGCAGGAGGTGCATGCGTAGACTCGGTTGGGAGTGCAGGAATGCGGGTGAGCTGAATATGCGGGTGCGGGTGGGGTGCATTTAGAAGGAGGACCGTGCGCTGGGTGGATGACGTCTGTTGTCACGCTAGGGAACATCTCGGACATGCATGGGAAGGAAGGTGAGACGGGCAAATCGGTGCAGGCAATGACCAGCTCCGAGATGGTGCTGGCGCGTCGCCCAAGGCCGCTGGGAGGACAGATGGTGAGCGGCTAGGAGACCAGGGCCACGGAGATGTGGGAGATGGTACCGGAGTATCAAGATTCAAGATGAAGAATTGGGATATCGAAAAGATCGTGGATGGTGAGTCTATGGTGAGACTGGGCGTGTCCTTGATATCAAGGTTTTGAGAATGCTTGAACTTGCGCAGAAAAGACGGCATGGTGCAAGGAAGAGGAGGTCGTCGGGGGAGAGGAAGGGAACAGGCAAGTTGGAAGGGTCGTACTACTACTCATACTTGCAGGTGCTAGACGAGGAGGTGCGCTCGTGTTCGTGCTCTACAAGATCAGCGCTCAGCTCTCTAATTGTCGGAAAGACCGTGACGTACCTCCTTCCAGCTACTTCCCCGGTAAATAATGGGCTGTCCGTTGTATACATACCCTTTTTAGGATGGATGTCTTTCCTGCGTTTGCCAGAAGGACCTCTGGAATTCGAGGACCGGGTTGTCGTAGAGAAGAGCCGGTGATCGATTTGATCGTTCACACGGTTCACCTTCCCGGCATCTCCCGGCATCCGCAACGTTCCAAAGGAGTTTGCCGACATCCTCGTCTTGCCTCCCGAATCATTGTCTCGCCGCTTGAGATATCGACCCAGAGTACATCCGCCAGTGCATAGAACATCTGGGCCGGGCATAAAACCTCCGCATTCCACCCCTCATGCAGGCCTCATGTCTGATATCATGCATCGCGTCCCCTTGCCATTCGCATCCGGCTTATCCTGCTATCAGATCGGAACACCAAGATCCCATTCGGGAGTGAACGAAAGTCTACAACAACATCACCACCCTCGTGGCCTGGTCGTTTGCATCTTCCCACCAAATGACTGGACGGCATGCTTATGCTACAGCCCTCGCAACCACACGCGTGTGCATGCACATCTGTAATTGCAGTAGGTGTTCAGAGCTGTTCGGAGCCGTTCAAGGACACTCCGAACAGCTCCGAACAGCTCTGAACACCTACTGCAATTACAGATGCATAACAGACGAGGCAGCCCAATCCCACAGCCTAGAAACAGTCCGAGCTCCGCCAGCCCACGCCGATCTGCGAGCATGCGCTCAAGAGCCCAGGTGCGCTCTTACGCACGGCGTTCACGAACATCCCTTGTTTGAACAGGACGGACTTCGAGACGCTCCGTGCGTCATTTGTCGTGTGTCTACCTACCCGCCTTCTCCCGCCCCTTTCTTCTCACCGGACGTGTCGACGACAGGGCTCTTCAATGATCGCACGGGCCGATGCGGTGCAGCTCGCGCAATGGCCAATCCTGCCCCTCAAATCACAGATTGTACGATTTCTTCGGGCAGGGCATTACGGCCAACTTCGGGCAGGCCTGAGCTCAAGAAAAATCTAGGCGTATCCCACCTTCCCGATCTCAATTCCCGCAGCACAGAGAAGGAGCGCAGGCGCTCAGTGGGGTCCGTTCTCCGTCTTACTTGCCGACCTAGCCACTGATCCGTTCCGCCGTATAATCCGTGTCACGAAGACCTACCGACGGCGTCTGAGTTCATCTCATCGCTCGGGTAGCTAGAGCCTTCCGCTACACAAGGTTGTCAACGAGCCCGCTACAGGCTTGACGCGCGCAACCCGGGGGGAGGAAGGTAGTCCGAGGCGACCCTGGAAGGCAAGCGGTTCGGTTCGTGTTCGTGCTCCACAAGATCGTTTGCATGCTTGTTACCTTCTCATATGTGTTATTTTCTGATACCAGCAATATTTTATCGTCGATTCAATATACTGCAGATCTTCTCAGACAGAAGAAGAGCGAAGTGCGCATTCCGTGAGAGTTCAGACCAGTTTATGGGCTGCCGAGTATGCGTAGTAATAATACTCTATGCATACGTTTGCGACGGAACTATAGACGGTTGTAATGCGAGGATATCAGGTAGCGATCATGTAGGGATCGATAAAAAAAGGAGAGAATGGTCGTCTGGATGGCAGCGGCGTAAGGATACCTGGGCCCTTCTATTCAAAGGAGAGAAACATATGCGCGCGAAAAAAAACTCCCAAAAGAGAGGAGAAAAACGACTCAAGTGGGTTTACGCGCACCCACTCCCCCGAGCTCATCCGTGAGCGCCCGAAGAAAACACGACGCGGGGGGTATGTCCAAAGTGCAAGGCACGATAGGCCTTCTTCCGCCGTGGCAGCCTCCAGGAAGAGCGTCTGCACGATTGGTAACAGCTGCTTGTACACCACCTGCAATGAGACCTAGATAATTGCAAAGCGGCCCGTCTCGGCCTTGGTCTCGGCAGCAAATCCCCGTGAAAGTCATGACGCAATATGACGGATCACGTTTATTGTCGCGATTTCATCGACAACTAGAAATTCGGAGGGCCCGAAGGGCCCTCCTCACTTCTATTGTCGCACTTTATGTCTATGTTTAATTCATGAGAAGTCACCTTATTATAGATGCCCCCCACACATCAGCAAAAAAATAATGTTTTTATAAGCACTTATAAGGCATTACATTGGCCACAAGTCGTACAATTCTGGCAGGAATTATAAGGTCTTATCGAGTCACGTAGTTTGGTAATTCATTGTAACAGACCACAATTGTTCTGGTGACTTGTAATCGCCGTTAGAAATTGCGATTGCTTTCGGGGATTCTAGGTACCTATGACCAGTACTGTGTCTTGCAATACCCTCAAGAATTGTGTGGAATTATGATATATTTCACAGCAATGTAGCTAATTACAACGAACAATGTAATAAAATATGCGACATCCTCACGCAGGATCGCTCACCGTGTCCCCGCCACTGCTACCGTCGCTCCCCCCAGTCGTCGTCACTTTGCTGTCGCCTCTACCACCAGACTATCGATCCTCATCGTCATCACGTCGCTGTCATCACGCAGTTGTCGTTGTCACCACCATTGCGATCTTCTGCCACCTGGTGATGTCGACGACGGTGGATGTGATGCCAGGGTAGCCATGTGAACCTGGAATCAATGTGAGTACGATGTGATAAACTTGAATGGACTAATACTCATTCAAGTTTTCTCTGTTTGAACATGGGGTGGCAGGCGCACGCCAGTCTGTCTAAGTGAGGTGACTGGTCAATGGAGACCAGGGTGGGCGGGTTTAAGAGAAAAGGTACTTACAAGCGGTCATGACATGGCGGTCATGGTTGAGGTAGCGGTCACCGTCATGGTTATTATGTGCACACAGGGTCAGTGGTGCAGTTACCTGGATAGGCTTGGGGACTAACCAAGGGGGCCTCCATGGTTGCCCAGATTGTTGAGGCGTGCCATACTAAGGGTGCCACACTAAGGGGGTCGTCGTGGTTGCGGCCACCGTCGATGTCCCGCCACCGTCACTTGCGTTAGCGCACACCCGCCTTGGCTGTGTTGTTGTTATTGTTGTGGGCACGCGGGGCTTGTATTGGCGATGTTGATAATGGTGGGTGTGCCAGGTCAGCTGCATAGGGTGTAGTCAATATCAGAACATTAGATTGAGGGTGAACCTGACGGTACCCAAAAGCCCAAAAATAAGTGGCATCTTGTAGACATGAGCAGCAGGCACACGCTGGTCTACAAAAGGGTGATAACTGCTAGTTAGATGCAAGCGGGCAGGTTCAAGAAACTGCAGACTTACGACAAGTATTCATGACGTGGCGAGGACTGGGGCAGTAGCGTCAAAGATTAGCGGACAACGTGCGCACCACCCCTCCCGTTGCGTGCGCGGGCGGGGCGGGGCAGGGTTGGCGTGACCCGCGCGGAGGGGACTGGGATGACCTGGCCTGGGAAGGAATTGGGTGGCGGGGCGTACGGAAGAGGTGTCATAGACGACTGTGGTCATTGGAGTGAAGCCACAGCAGCTGTGTGGCAGTGGGAACACCTGCAATCAATGTGAGTACATGGCCAGGCCACGTCGACTAAAATACTTACTGTATTTTTTCCCCTCTTTGTGGGGTGGCCATGTTGGGTCGAATGGCGTCACTGTGACCTCTGATATGACTTCGCTCGGAAACGAAGGCTCAGCGGATGTGCGTCTGTAACCTCGTCTCCGTCGACGCCATACTACCAAGGCAATGGCCCCAATCGCGAGTAAAGCCGCAACGCCACCTATCGTGACTTATGACACCCTTGGTAACCACTGACAGGCTGGTGTGCGGTGTTGATGATGTCCCAGTTGTCGTGGGATCGGCTGTTATTAGGACGACGAGTGCTCTGGAAAAAAAAGTAAATCGGAGCACCGAATACAAGGTGTTTGCCCTAAACGAACTCGAGAGCCAATGGCGCATACATTGCACCTTGTGCAGGGCTAGTAGACAGAGATGCGATGATATCAATTAGCACCCGACAAATGCAAATCCCGAGGAACTTACCTGTGTGCCGGTGTGCTGGCTGCTTTGAGTCATCATGGGAGAAAGAATGTATGCATGGTGGGTTAATAAGACATACCTTTACTGTCTTTGATGTGGGCTCAATGTGGGGGCCGCGATGGCCGCGGTGAGAGATGAAGGCGGTGATGAAGAGGGGGGAAGTGAAGGTGCGACGATAGTAGCGAACGCTCAGACGATCAACAAACGAACGCAACTTCCCACGCTCAATGGTCCAGAAAAAAAAACCTTCCCACGCTCAGACCGATCAACAGAACGCGACTTGGTGTTTTTTTTCTCTTTTGAATCCGCATTTGGACGTATGAGACCTTTCCTCTATAAGCTATGAAGAATTTCTATGCTGCAACAAACGATTGAAGTCCAGATCTGCACAGAGCCGGCGCCAGCACACCACATCTGCAACAGCTGTCGACGAGCCGTGCCAGGCACCTTCTTGGGGGCCTTCGTGCTCGCCATCTGAATCGTTTCGTCGTCATGGGGCGTGCCGTGATGGCGGCAAGCCCCAGTGCAAGGATGACGATAATGACTACCCAGCTGCGTTGACGCCAGTCACAAGCAGCATATGCCCCTGGCTATGGCCGCGCGCGACTGGCCGTGACGACTCCGACGTCACCGCTCAGAGGCGCTCCGCATGCGACCCCAACCGTACCCCAACCATGACTCCCACGACGACCGCCGCGCACTCAGCCAATGTGACCTCAATCACGACCCAGCGATGAGCACGCCGACAGTGGCACTTCGTTCGCTGCCCCCCTCATTTGCGCCCTGCCGTTTGCAACCCCCATCTTTTTCATGCAGACAAGGGGTGAGAAGGTGCCTTACCTCTACCATTTCTGCGACACCCCGTTTGCTCAACTCCCTCCCACCCCCTTCATGCAGGTCGTCCCACTCGCTTGGCCGCCCCCTTTGCATCCCCCTCGTTGATGAACGCGATGCATTTTTGCGTCGGAGTGGAGATTCGCCTGACGGCTCGTGCTGGCAATTCACTGACAATGAGCTGGAGGCCGGACGCAGTCTCAACGCGCAACTGCGTGCGAAGATGGGCTATCATGACGGAACGACGTTCCGTGGACGCAAGGTCGTGACTCGTGACAAATGGTGGCATGAGCAGATGGCACGGGTCCCCAGCTATTGCCCACCGATGATCATGTCGGCAGAGGACCCGTTGTTTATCCTCTATGTGAGATATCCGCATGACCATACATTTCAGTGCAAACCTGAACTCTTTCCAGACGTCTGACTCGAACCTAAGGGTGTCTTCTACACGACAGATACTTGCTTGGTGCAGCCTTGACTGAAATACGTCTTCGACCTCCATCCGGATGACATGTTTGCCTGCATGGCCGATGTTGGATCACCGGACACTCGTACGTACTTATGCGCCTCACCGCCCCTGCCCGTTAACTGATGGACCTGCCCTAGTTATATGGCCTACTCGCAAACGACGGCGTCACTATTACCGTCTTTGACTTGACCGTTGTCTATCCCATGCCGTCGCGTTACTGTCAGACCGTTGAAAAGCACAAGTTGACGCAATGTTACGCGCCAACAGCCATCCGCCTCTTGCGTCGCCTTGACGTGCACCATGTAGAGAACCACAATTGAGCTCGTTAAGGGTTCTTGGTAATGTAGGCGAGCCGATCAACCCCGAAGCTTGCCCTTTGTGCTCACGCTGAGGTCCTATGGGGGACGAGCGAATGCGCGCAAGGGGAGGGAGCATACGGAATGAGGGGTGGTGTAACCCGAGCGACGAATGGTGGATGGGTGGCGCACCATTCAGTGGTGCGCAAAGGGTGTGCAAGTGGGGCGGGAGTAACCCGGGAGCTGCGACAGCAGAAGACCATGATCTACGATAGACATGCGCTAGTTGACGGTTTACGATAATATGTACTTACAACCATTTGTGAGGACTTCTGGTCTGCTAGATCGTAAGCGGCTTACGCCAGAGCCAAGAGCTATTCGAATTATCTGGAACTTATAAGCACTTTCAAGACAATTATGTTTAACCTCGAAAATCATAAGCGCTTGTTTCCGACCAGAATAATCCATTGGGGTTGCAGGCAGTTACCATTTCGTTGTAATAATATCAGAGACTTAAATACCACTAAATGCCACCATAATCCACATAAGCAATTTTCAATTTGATAAGCCAATAAAATTTTTCGAAGTTTTTGCTGATGCACTCACTCGTGCTTCCTTGCACTTGCCCACACTTCTCTGCGCTCACCCGCGCTCTGTACGCTTTCTAAGCGCCGCATTCCCGCGCCGCTGTCAGGCTGTGCGCGCTCAGCTTCTCAAGTTCCCACTCGTGTTCCCACTCATTCCGGACACTTTCCTACACCTTAGCCCACATTCCCTGGTATATACTTCGTGTAATTACAACTACAACAAAGTCGAGTAATAGTAGACTCCCCCCCTTTGGACTTCAGACTTTGGAGCTCAGTGAGGCACACCCCTTGCGTTCCCCAGCGCGCCGCACTCGCGCGCGGCCTTAGCAACTCGAACTCGACATGTTCCCGACCCAGGGGGCCACCTCTACGAAGTTTCGCGCCGCGCCGAAGTGTGCGCGACTGTTTCCGATCACTTGCAACCACCCGACTCGCAGGCTCTGTGTAGCCTCTCCCGACCTCTCCGCACTCGCGCGCGGCTTTCACCCTTCGACACCGACGCGTCCGCGATTCCCGCAGACCTATATACGAAAGCTCGCGCTCCGCGGGGACCTGCGCGACGCCTTGCGACGCCTCACACCCCCAAACCTGCTCATCTTAGATGTGTTCCCCAGCGATCACAGATGGTATAGTCGCCGCCCGATGCGCTTGAATGACGTCTCGCAAGTTCACACACATGCCCAAATCACCAGGACCAATTTGTAATGAGCTGACAGTTGGTTGTGGTGGGTCAAATGGTCAATTGGTTATCGGGTGACCGGTGCAGCAAGAACGTCAGGTGATACAAATCTTCCCTATGCAGATCACGGGGACATTTTAAATACCGATCCAAACGCCGAGTCCGATGTGGCAAAACACCGTTGAGAAAAGGGTATGCAAGCAAAGAAAACAGTTTCGCCGAGAGCCCAAAGTTGACGACATGTGCGAGCGTGCCGAGGTGAACGGACGCCGAGCAATTTTGAAAAACGTTGCCTTGCCAAATAGAGACGCAAGGGCACATTGAGTAGCGTTCATTCTCCGCTCACTCCGAAGACAAACATTTCTCTTTAATATATAGTAGGTGATATAATTACTAGTCTACCAGTGTAACATCTGTAATGCTTATATATCATCAATATGGTTATTGTAACATTTGTACTGCCGTTATACCAAGATTTTACTTGTTATACTGTGGTCGCAATGCCTTTATAGCGGAATATAATTTTTGACCCACGACGATGTTCGGGCTGGCGCATCGGGTCGTCTCCGCGTGGCTAGCTGCCATATCGGACCCATTCCCACAACGTCGCACCACCTTTTTCGTCTCTCAAACGCTGCCGAGCCCCTCGGGCACTCGGTCGTCACTCGTCGTATTGTACCCTTGCAGCATCAGCGAATCTCCTCTATGTCATGATTGCTTCCAAAGATTTCTCCCCCATGTGCTTGGGGCACGCTGCAGCAAACGCGGGACCAGCTGCCCCCAGTGGTTTCTCCAACGGTCAGCCGAAGCCAAGATGCGCCATAGCTGCAGAAGGCCACATCTGCAGAAGGCCATACAGGGTAGTAGACCAGCCGCTCGTCCCCACCTTTATTCCATCGCCATTGGACTCGTCGGCATGGCTCAGCATCGCGGATTGCACTTTGAGACTTCAACCCAACGCGATCATTACTAGTACTACTACTACGACATCGGGCCTTCCTCACAATCATTCCAAACCTCGTCACTAGTCCTCCCCGCACAGACGCGAAAGACCTTTTTTTATATATATCCCGCTAAGTGTTTTTTTTTGGAGTCCACAACGTTTTCTGCTGATCCCATCGCATATAGTTTATTGACATAGGATCATGACTGCTCGACAAGCCAATCTGGCCTTCTACCTGCGCATCTCCCCCAGACTGGTCCTTACCTCGAGATGACGAGGACGACGAGGACGGACGGGCGGCAGGGGGTAACCACGAAGTGATGACGACGGCGACAGCGACGCTTTTTCGGAATTGGGGCGGCGGTGCGCGTGCGTACCCGTTGACCTTCTCCCACGTCGTCGTCAGGGCATCGCGCTTGTACCGGTCCAGTTCCTCGATGGTCTGCTCGATTTTTTCTTTGTCCTTCAGTACTGTGCAAGCATCTTTTTCAGGCTCGCCTCGCGCTTCTCGACGCTGTGTCAATGTGTTATGCAAAGCCCATGTGGGGAATTAGGAGAGGGCAGCACGCACGTGTCGATCATATTCATCGCCTTTGGGTTCACCTTTTTCTTCATACCCCGCTGTTGTTCCTCCAGATCCCGAGTCCTGTCCTTCAGCTGGGCAATATCGAGCTTGCTGAAATCATACTGCGATCCCGGCTGGCCGAACAAACTACGGACGGTGCGTTTGCTCAGTTTAGCAACAGCAGCAATGCAGCAGAACTCACTGGCTCTCCTCTTTAATCCAATCGTACTGCTTCTCGAGGTTCGTCGCGCCGGTGACATGGCCCGCCTTCTCCTTCGCGAGCAGCTGCACATCGTGCTCGAGCTTCTTGATTGCGAGCTCTGCATCAGCCGCCTCCTGCTTCTTCGCCTTGATCACTTCGTCCAGCTCGCGCAGCTCCGTGTCGAACCGCGTCAACGTCGCGCGCTCTTCCTGCAGCCGGCGCTCCGCCTCGCGGTGCTCCGCCTACAATGATATAGCATTAAGCGGGCGAGTGGCGATCAGAAGACGGACGGCGGGTCATCCGGTCATGGGGCACGTAGTACTAGTAGTATCGACAAATATGTTCGTATTTGAGCTAAGTATTCGTCCATTTACAATCAGTGCTCAATACCAAAGTCGATATCTGGGCCATCGCCATTACCCAACACCGGAACTATCATCATCGCTGCCTTCCCCACCCTCCTCAAAAACTCCTGTTTGACCCGTTGCTGCTGCGTTTCCGTATTGAACGGGCACCCTATCACTGTCCGACGCTATGAGTTCATTGGCCTCATGAAGGAAATCAGGCGGATTGAGATGCTCAATGCCGCAACCGAGAAAGCGCATCATTATATCTAGGTCCGAGTCAGCAACGCTGCCTGGTATCGGTCGTGGAGGACATCAACATAGGTAGGTAGGCTTGAATATCTAAATAGACGCACTTGTGGCCATGGCCTACAGTCTCACTGATAGCAGCATCAGAGGCCAGAATCGTGAAGGAATTTTGGCGACCTTTCGCGGAGGTAAAGCGGGATTGAGTGGGGGTACGGCCAAGCCTATCGCTTTTGGAACTGAAGGGAAATTAGCACCAGCGCCAGAACGCGAGCGCAGAAGCAAAAAAAGAAAGAAAAAAAAGGTCCTATTTCGACAGGTGGGGTAGTGCCCACTTTGAATCCCCACTGCCATGTTTTCTGCAGGTCGCGCTCGAAAACGAGTGTCGAAGGCTCTCCAGCGAATACTATTGACACGCAAGCGAGTAGCAGGACGAGTGTGCCTCGTCAATGGGACAAAGAAAATTGGTGTAAAAGAGACAAGTTGGGGACGACGAAACGGAGATGTCAACCCTGGAGGCCGGGAATAAGAAGGAAAAAATGGAGACGATCTAGTGGCCTTTGTATTTCTGAGCTTCTTTTCGTGAATTGAAGAGGCGACCGACCTTGGCAAGTCACGAAACCCATTTTGACGTGAATTGGAGGAGTACATGCACCTCCCCTCTCGGCGACTTCTCTCTCTCGCCCGACTACTTTCTCGCCCCGAGCCCCCCACCCCTAAGCGCCGCAAGACATAGTAGCACGCGGTCGTCGGCTAAGCAAAAAGAAATAGTCAATACAAAGGACGCAAAAATGTCTTGATGTAACGCACCTGTAACCAAACCTAGTAAAATGGACCGCCCCCGACATCCAATCATCTTCATGAGCCAGCACCTTGGACAAATTGCGATTGAGGGTGACAAGGGATCGTGAAACTCGAACTATGGGTAAGTAAGAATTGTCATAGCGCGAAGCATGCACCATACCTCATATGTATTTGCCCGCTTCCAACACCCAGAGAGACTTTCAAATAGAGGAAGACAAGAGGAACGTTCGCAGAATGCATTTGGTGTTGATAGATTCACGCATATCATCCATTTCTGGTGCCCAGAGCGGTCAAAACGAGCGACTGAAGAGAAGAGAGGGTGTAACGGGCCACTGACTCACCTGTCACAGCCACAGGAGCCACCAATTCAGCTCGCCATGCCAAACTCGTGTCAGACCCGGGCCAATGCTCATTGAGACTAGCTCAGCCGTGGTCACTAACTTAGTGCTTACGGCCACTGGATTGGCACAAGAATTTTGCCGCAGTCACCACATATAAGTGGCTAACCTTGGTGAGTCTTTTCGCATCCCTCTCTTGCTTTATTCCTGATGCAACAACAATTCTCTTCCGAATGCGTTCCTACGGTTTCCTCGTTCACTGTTTTTTTTTTTTTTTTTGATCCTCCTCGCTCACTGTTGCACAGGGCTCCCCATTGGCTCACCATGCCCGATGAATGCCCACATGCCGTGGTCCAGGACACCACGGGTTCCATCCTCTGCCGCCTCTGGGAGCTTTCCCGAAGCTTCAAGCACGACACACCTTTCTGTTGCTCCAGGGCCAAGATGTCCCCATCGAGTTTGTCTATGATCGGTGCGTGATTCATTATTCCCCCTTTGCACCGTTTTGCAGCATGGAGAACTGATTTTGTTTGCAGGCGTGCTGCTGTACACAATGCGCCATGGGTACACCACCACAGGGCAGTCCCGCAGGGTGTTCGTCCTGCGGCACGACACCCACAAGGTGCACGCCAACGTGTGCTTCAACATGATGACGACAACTCGGACATGACGTGTGACGATGATAGCAATGCGATTTCAAGGGGTGGAGGTGGGGCAGGGATGGCGGTGGGGTGGGCATATCATATTTAAATGTACATTGGATGTACAGTACGGTTTCTAGGTCAATAAAGTTTTTCTACCCTCTTTCTTGTGCACCCGGACCCATACCTGCGGGAACCCGTATTACCCTTGAGGACGGGTACGGGTAGCCCTCAATCACTATGACATTGCAATACAATTATTACAATTACAACCAAATTACAACCTGCTCCCAATCAGATCACAGTGAAACCAAAACCAACACATAATGAGTGCATAACATGACAGCAAGTCATCCTTCTTGATCTTCTACCACCATGTCCTCTTCAGAGCACATCCCCTCCCCCGCTCCCCAGTGGGTTATCCCTTTGTTCTCTGGCCCCCCAATCACTTCCAGCAGCCCTGACCGACCTGCTGTGAAGGGGAGGGCTCAAAGCAATCGGTCTCATCCTGTCGGTGTCGACTTATCGGTCTTTGACATCCTCAACATCTTCCGTCGTCGTTGGTTCCTCTCCAGGGCCAACCTCTTGGCTAATGTCATCTCTGCCCAAAAAGCAGAAGACGGAAACATTTCCTGGGTGGAGTTCTCTCCCCCATTCCACTCCCACCTGGTCAAGTGCGCTGTTGCACTTGTGCCTCACCCCATCTATGCGGTGAAAAAGGTGATGTTTGTGTATATTTTGGAGCTGCTGAATTGGGAGGGTCACCTGGCCTTCTTCGAACTCCAGAAGGGTGGCCGCAACGCCAACAATGCCCAAAAGGAGAAGCGGTGTCTTGCACGGAAGCGGAGCCGTGCTTCTAAGCGGGAACGGGATAGGGAGGCTGCCAAGGCGGCTCAACTTCCCCCCCGTGAGCGGGAGTGCCTGACATGTGGACGAAAGTTCAAGTCTCGCAAGACTGCGAAGAAGCACAAATGTGCTAAGCATTCCAAAGTGGTTCGTGAGAAGGAGGCGGGTGCATCGGGGTCCGGTTCACACCTGGTACCCCCTGCCCAGCTGAATAAGCCAGCCCCCCCACTCACTCCCCTTGCGCCCACTGCCCCCCCAAACAGTAGTGCCGCCCCCCCAGTAACCGGAGACTTGGGGGCCACTCCCCCTACTGCCTTCGAACTTTCCTTTCCCGCCATAGCTAATCTCCTTGGTTCAGTGGAGGTGCAGGAGGAGTTCCTTAGGGTGTTTAAGGAGGTGAGGTGGTAGTCAAATGGACTTAAACAACTATTACTATTGATACAGCCCTGTCTCGTACATACAACGGCTTGTTATGATAAAGTGTTTCGGGGGCCCTCGGGCCCTGCCTCCACCCTCTTATTCCATTTCTCGCTGACGACCCTCTGCACTACACTCAGGAACACCAACATTGTGCTGGTATGGACACCCGCCGACCACGAACTTGAGGCACAGACGGAGGCACGCCTTAAAGCGACCGAGGCCTGCCGCCGCATTCCCCCGAATGGGGTCAAACACGTTCAATTGGCGGCCTTCCAGAAGGACCGCGCTAGGACAAAGGCATATCAGGAGTGGGCTGCAGAGTGGGAGAAGAGGCAAGGAGAGATCCGCACCGGAAACAGGACTGCCGGCTTCACGGACAAAATCACGCTCACCAAGCCACCGGACGGTAACAACCACCCCCTATGGCTGGCAGCAACAGAATGCGAGAGGGACGGCAGGGGGAAGAAGACCAAGAAGGCCCTCTTCTCGAGGCGCACCACTTCCACGGCTCTCCAGATAGCAGTGGACCACGCCTTTACAGGCTCATACTCCACCCGCTTTAGACCGACAGACCCCCCAGACTCATGACGGTGCCCATGCGGGGAGCCATTACGCACCAGCGTTCACACATTGTACCACTGCCAACGCTACTATTTCGAGAGACACGCCTTTGGTGTCGTCAAATACGGCCACACCATCCCCTACGACAAACTCCTCTCTTCCCACAAAAAGAATGCCCTCCGTTTCCTGACCTTCCTACAGGAAACGCGTGCGCTCTCCAGGCCCGAATCTGGCCCAAACGCATATGTGCCTCCCGAACCAGACTGAGGGCGGCACGCAACCTATCACGAAACTCTAGGCGTCTGACGCCAGGCGACAACTCCCCCGCATTATTGCCAACGAATAGGCACAACCAATTGGAAGCCTGATGCACACGAGAGCCACCGCCCGCAACCTTCTATTACCTTACCTAGCACACGCCCCCCCTAAATGTAGTCTCGACTATGACCGGTCTGTACCCACGGTACGCACTCTGGGATATAAACGGTTCAAAAAAAGAAAAAAAAAAAAAACATGACAGCAAGTTGATCGCTATGACCTTGCAATAAACTTGTAACTGTATCACGAATCCCTTACAATTTGCACATAGCAGAATCAAAATTTAGTTACTATTACCCCCCAACCCAACCACAACACGATCAGAATCAACATATAATGGGTGTGTCACCGTGTGTGGTTATAATATAACTCCCTTATGACCACCCTGTCACTCTGTAACAACATGCTTACAATGTGACTATTCTGCTGGAATGATGGCATCACTAAAATAGTATAATATACGAGCCAGACAGAAAGTGCTAAGTAAAGGATTATGGACATTACATAGGAAAATATATATTATATTTGCTTACGACGGCATTGGAATCTTGCGGGGAATTTGCTGATGTCAGCCACGGCAGAGGGGTGGCAGTACTTCAAAACATTACTTTAATAGTGAACGTTACTAGTGAACACCAGAGAGTCCAAACCACATCGTGTGTAATCTATCTTGCAGTCGCATTTCTCGACACTTGCATCTAGGGTTGCCGCGGTCCGGTGCGGTCCGGTTCGGAGACCCTTTTTTCCGAACCCCGAACCGGACCCGGGTCCGGTTCGGGCTCTCAGGCTGAACCTCGAACCTCTTTGAGGTCCGGTCCGGTTCAGGTCCGGTTCGGGGCTCAGACACGCCCGAACCCGAACCTGACCCCGAACCTGCACGAAAATTCTAAAAAAACTCTAAAATTCTATAAAAATTCACAGAAGATCTACAGCTACTCTATCCGCACGTTAAACCCATACCCGGGCCCACAGTTACAGGTACTTGTTCCCTCGCGCTGTGGGCCTGTGACCGCGAGCCGGTGCGCATGTCCACCCAACCGAGCTTCGAATCTTCAAGTTGCTGGCTCGCGTTCCATTTTGTTTTGGCCAGGCTGCACTTGTACGCACCATTCCGTCGCCATCGGTGCATCATCTCATCGTCATTGTCCTGGTCATTATCGCCACTTAACCCCACCCCTTTGTTGTTCCATCGCATCTCCCATCGCCGTCGTCATCGATGCTCCCTTGCTGTCGTTGCTGATGTCCTTGTCACCGCTGTCGGTGTCAACTTGCAGCTGTCGGTGTTGCCTTGCTGTTGTCGTCGGTGTTGCCTTTCTGCCGTCATTAGTGTCGACCTGCCGTCGTCGTCAGCGTCACCTTGGAAGTTGTCGTCATCACTCACCAGTAGCTGTGGCCATTGGCGCGGTTAAGCGTAAGGTCGGGAAGTAAAAATCTGAGCCGATTTGAGCACAGGGCGAACGTAGAGGAGAGGAAATGAAAGTTTACCCTGCTCCCCAACTATTCCACATCCATCCCCAGCCACCAGAGTGGACGCGAGTGCCAGGGTAATAGATGAGACAGGTGAACGCCACGAGTAAGGGAACACATTTACAGTATTTTTGTGGGGTCGGCATCCGAGAGGAGGGGCAGGAAAACCGGTAGAGGTAAGAGGATCGTGGGTGAATAGTGATTGGTGCAACAGCAGGAAGACGAGTGTCGAGAGAGACGACTGGCCTAGACAATATCAGAACAGAGGAACATGGGAGAGCCTGGCACATACCTCGCGAAGTAAACATGGGGGTTAGCAGTTGGAGGGTGGTTTCGACCGTTGACGTCGAGAGTGCTAGACATGGTATGAATATATATGGATTGAGGAGGTAGCTGTTGGAACAGCGGGTGGAAGAGTGGGAGAGCCACGGGCAAGCATCGCGACATCGTCCAATTCAGCAAATCCCACTTGCTTTTCTGGATGTTGTCCCGGGAGCACCATATATGAGTGTCCATGCGCCGACTGCGTCCAGAGATGTCCATAAGAACGCGAGGAGCGCGAGGAGATTCGCGACGCTGGAATGAGTTGATACGGGTACTCGTGAGTGAGCACGGTTTTCCCCACGTTCTGACTAATCAACAATGAACGTGACTTGCTTTTTTTGTTCCCGGGCCACTGTGCTTGTCCTGCTACTCCCCTGCCGCTACTGTAGCAAGCCACACAATCCGTACAGCACCGGGGTATTCCAGCACACCAGGCCTCCTCGCAGAGGTAAAGCCGACGAGCTACGACAGGCGCCTTCTTTGGTGCCGTCGTGCTTGCCGTCTTCTCTGCTGTGGAGGGTGCGAGTACCGACAACGCCAGCCACAAACTGTGTGGGCTTCCCACTTCGGCCGCGCGTGATCCCGACCACGCTGATGTGGTCGCATACGACCCCAACCCCAACTTGGCCTCTCCTACCATGCCGCCACCAGTTCCGGCCTTCAAGACGCAGGTTGCCCTGCAATGAGCGGGTTCCCGTTTGAGGTTGGTTTCTCCGTTGTACTCTTATTGAAGAAATAAAGACTTATTCCCGTGTACTAGTTTGAGGTCGTGTCAGTTGTTCTGAGCCCCACTCTATCGGGGGTTTTCTTCCCTTCAAAAAAGCCTGGCCCACGTCGATCAAGTCTTTTCTTCGATACACTGGTGTTGATACGCCAGGGTTCCTTTTTTCCGACATCATTATCTCCTCGACGTTTTGGTTCTTGTGCTCTCTACTCTTTATGGTATAACATTCATCGCTGGGCCTCAGGCGCAACCGACTAGATCTCTCTTTCTCTCGGCAAGATGTCTCTTTTTTCCCCTTCCTTGGTTGGCTTCCTTAGTCATCCCAGGTCACCGATTAAGACTGCCGCCATCAATTGCTCAAGACTGCGTGTCTATTTGTCTTTTTGATTTTCCCGTCTATCCGCTCTCTAATGTTTCATCGACGACACATCGCACTCCCCCGACGCCAGATTGAGCCGGCCTGTATAGCAACAAAAACAACCACCGCGAAGAGGCGATGACGCAGACGACCGCAACCGCGACCACTTCAAAGGCAAGGCGACAATGGCGGCGGCGATTACGACGACGACGACGCAACGACCACTACAAGGTGGTAAGAACGACGACGACCGCGACCATGTCAACGACGAGGCGACAACGACAACGACGATAGCGCAACGACAACAGCACCGACCACGACCGCGACGAAGCCCTCAACAACGACCCATAAGACAACCTCGACAACGATAAAGACGACTACGACCACAACGGTGATGATAACGACAATGTGAGGACAATGACAGCGATGGCAACCTTGGTGGCAACGACAGCAACGGCGGTGGGGCAGCAGTGGGAACGTTGGGATGTTATTAGTACACATATCTTTTGCTAGTATTGAATCTACAGTAGTTTTTATTCCAAGTCGTTCTCTCGGAAAGGTCTGCCAACTCGGGACCACAGAAAACACAGGTCCGGGTGCGGTTCGGTCCGGACCGGGTTCACCTGGGTCCAGTCGATGGCGAACCCCGAACCGGACCCACTAGCCTGCCGGCGAACCGGACCCGAACCTGGACCGGACCTCGGGTGCGGTCCGGTGCGGTTCGGGTCCGAACCCCAATCCGGACCGGACCGCGGCATCCCTACTTGCATCGGATGAATTGCAATGTGCTACCTGACTCAATTCCACGAGTCATGAAGACGTGACCCGGGATAATTGGAGAACACAAGCTCGAAGACGAACTTGTGTTCTCCAATTATCCAGATGGGTGCTCGCCTCGCTGGCCCCATGTTTAGAGCGCCGGCGAAAGATAAGTAAGATGGTCACTAACATCCATGGACGGGTCAAGTTTAACCCGGCAGTGAGACTACACTCACAGACAAAAAACTCGGTCTACATACCTTCTCCCTTCTCTAAGAGGGGCTCACTGTTGTTTCACTTCCTAGACTAGAAACTGGACCCCTAGAATTCGATGACGTGTGACGGAAGCAAGAGTTCTTTTGATTTGTCGATCGATGGTGGTTCTCACGATCGATCAGTTTAAATCCCTTCCTTATTTGACCGTGACCAGGCTCAGTCTTCCCAAAGACGGCCTTGACTCGCCGCTCGAGATATCATCGATGAGATTACACGTTTTGCTGGACCTACAACCTCATATGGTGGGACGGAAGAAGGCCATGAGAGACTTGTACGTGTGAAAATAGGCAGGATCGGCTCATGAGTGCATGAGTACATGAGTGACTCATTGCGCGAGCCTTTGGGGCAGAGTCTCTGTTCCGAGTCCTCCACAGCTTCTCATTCATGACGACATCCTGGCACCTTCAACTCACGTCTTTTGTTCTCAACACCTGATGACATAGGGTATTCGACTACGATTTTCGCTCAACTTGTGGTCACCAGCATTTCTCTCAAATACTACCCCCGGGTCGACTCTCCAACCTATTGTCACAGCCTTCTCATTTACACCAATTCATTATGGGAAGGAACACCCGGCTCGACAGTGTCTTCCTCTCAACTTTGTAATCCTCACAAAAGTGACCAATCATACTCCTCAGGTAAAGTATGCACCCGATTTTCGTCGCTCAGGACAATGCGGCTAACATTGCAATGGCGCAGAACTCAAAAAGATTCAGGCGCGGCGCACCTGCCTCATCACAAAATCCGCAGCGCGAATACTCCGTACGTCTACCGTCCATCCCCGTCCATCTTACTTGCCGACCTTGCCACCTCCGATCCATTCCACCCAGTCTCAACCACGCGACCCACGGCACGAAGACGCGATGACGACGTCTGAGCCGACGCTTTCGTCGCTCGCGTGGCTAACAGTGTTCACCACCGTGCACGACATCCCGCCCGCCGTGTCGGAACAAGCCTCCGTCGGGAGCAGCAATATGAAAGAGCACTACACCTGCCCGCTACCATAGGTCGTCGATGAGGCCAGCGTTTTGCTACTCGTGCTTGATGCACCACCCGGTCGGGCCACAGCCAGCCTGGCTGAGGAGGAGAGGTGCAAGGTGGAGGGCGTGCGTAGCTGTCTGTATCCATCCCCCTATACTCTCTAATATCTTCAAGTTGGATAGACTCGGTGCCGCGCGGGAATGCCCAGGCATTCGCTGAAGGACCTCCGCCCCATGACCCCAACGATGCCTTTCCCCTCCGTCCCGGACCAACCTCTCCTTTGGTACTTCACCGGCAACCTTTCCCGCCTTTTCGAGGTGTGCAAGACCAGCGAGGCGTAGCGCTGGCTGTAGCGTCACTACATCCGCACGTTGATCAAGGTCGCCGACGAGCCTGCCACCACATTTCGCGTGCCTGACCCGAACGACCCAGCTGGCATAGGAGGTGCGCTGATGCGGGGCAGAGGAGGACAAGGGTTCGTTCAGTTCGTATATTCGCGCAACGAGATTGGTATGTGCCTTCGGTCTCCATGCCCCCTTCTCTAATTCTCGAATAGACCTGCAGACGGTCGCATTATCGAATAAGCTTTAGGTTTGGTACGTATCTAGTGGTACCGTTGTCGTGCAGTGTGACATGGTTTACACGCACATGCTCCGTGCGCCTGGCCACTGCCAGTGGGGAACGCGTATCCGTGTTATTGTGTGGATTGGCTCTGATGGGCGGTTGTCACTCGATCAGGTTGGCTTAAAACATTATACGGTGTACTACAGTATCATCTCAATGTGATCTATCTCCCTCCATCTTCTGGAACACCTATATGCGTGCATATCACATGAGTTGCCATAATAAAGTCTGCTAAGAACTTGTCGGAGTGCCCCTGACAAAATGCAGTAAGGTAGTGTCGAATATTCGAGTCAATATTTGCCTCCCGATAGTCAACCTCCGCGTGGGTCAAAGCTAATTTAGGTGACATGTTTGAGAGACGTAAGAAAGTGGCATGCTTCAAGATGAGGATAACAGCTTCGACGAAGGTTAAATAAAGCCTAAAAATGATAAAGTGAAATACCAAAGATCAAATGATAATAACCGACAAGACTGGTAGGGGTGAGCTAAAGAGATAAATATGATAAGCAAGGAACAAATGACAATAATACAAGCGAACACATTTTGAATGGTTGGAAACGACATAATCTGGTCTACCTTTGGGAAGAAATCAGATGTTTGGTTGAGTAAACAACGTATGGGCGAGAACTTACGAACTGAAAGACCAAATGTGAACAAATCATCAACAAGCTGGAAAGGAGAGTATCCACGCACATCCTAGTAGGGAAGGGATGAGTACGATCAATGGAGAGTAACAGGTGTGATCAACAGGAAAAGAAACGCAGCAACGTAAAGAGTTACTTACATCCTGAAGGCCCGAGACAGACGACGTTAGCAGGCTTCAAACACAGCGAACCACGGCAGCCACTCACTGCCTGGAGAACCAATGTCAGGCGTCGTCAGCAGGCTGGAAACACAGCGAGCCACGGCAGCCACTCACCCTCTGGAGAGCCGAGGACAGCCGTCGTCAGCAGGCTTCAAACACAGCAAGCCACGGCGACCACTCACTCTCTGGAGAGCCGAGGACAGGCGTAGTCAGCAGGCTTCAAACACAGCGAGCCACGGCAGCCACTCACTACCTGGAGAGCCGAGGACAGGCGTCGTCAGCAGGATTCAAACACAGCGAGCCACGGCAGCCACTCACTCTCTGGAGAGCCGAGGACAGGCGTCGTCAGCAGGCCTCAAACACAGCGAGCCACCGCAGCCACTCACTCTCTGGAAAGCCGAGGACAGGCGTCGTCAGCAGGCTTCAAACACAGATAGCCACGGCAGCCACTCACCAACTGGAGAGCCGAGGACAGGCGTCGTCAGCAGGCTTCAAACACAGATAGCCACGGCAGCCACTCACCAACTGGAAAGCCGAGGACAGGCGTCGTCAGCAGGCTTCAAACACAGATGGCCACGGCAGCCACTCACCAACTGAAGAGCCGAGGACAGCCGTCGTCAGCAGGCTTCAAACACAGCGAGCCACGGCAGCCACTCACTACCTGGAGAGCCGATGACAGGCGTCATCAGCAGGCTTCAAACACAGATAGCCACGGCAGCCACTCACATCCTGGAGAGCCGAGGACAGGCGTCGTCAGCAGGCTGCAAACACAGCGAGCCACGGCAGCCACTCACGTGCTGGAGAGCCGAGGACGGCCGTCGTCAGCAGGCTTCAAACACAGCGAGCCACGGCAGCCACTCACTCTCTGAAGAGCCGAGGACAGGCATCGTCAGCAGGCTGCAAACACAGCGAGCCACGGCAGCCACTCACTATCTGGAGAGCCGAGGACAGGCGTCGTCAGCAGGCTTCAAACACAGCGAGCCACGGCAGCCACTCACGAACTGGAGAGCCGAGGACAGCCGTCGTCAGCAGGATTTAAACACAGGGAGCCACGGCAACCACTCACTCTCTGGAGAGCCGAGAATAGGCGTCGTCAGCAGGCTTCAAACACAGCGAGCCAAGGTAGCCACTCACTCCCTGGAGAGCCGAGGACAGGCGTCGTCAGCAGGCTTCAAACACAGCGAGCCACGGCAGGCACTCACCCACTGGAGAGCCGAGGACAGGCGTCGTCAGCATGCTTCAAACACAGCAAGCCACGGCAGCCACTCACTCTCTGGAGAGCCGAGGACAGGCGTCGTCAGCAGGCTTCAGACACAGCGAGCCACGGCAGCCACTCACGTCCTGGAAAATCGAGAACAGGCGTCGTCAGCAGGCTTCAGACACAGCGAGCCACGGCAACCACTCACTCTCTGGAGAGCCGAGGACAGGCGTCGTCAGCAGGCTTCAAACACAGCGAGCCACGGCAGACACTCACTCTCTGGAGAGCCGAGGACAGGCGTCGTCAGCAGGCTTCAAACACAGCGAGCCACCGCAGCCACTCACTTCCTGGAGAGCCGAGGATAGGCGTCATCAGCAGGCTTCAAACACAAATAGCCACGGCAGCCACTCACCCACTGGAGAGCCGAGGACAGGCGTCGTCAGCAGGCTTCAAACACAGCGAGCCACGGCAGCCACTCACAGACTGGAGAGCCGAGGACAGCCGTCGTCAGAAGGCTTCACACACAGCAAGCCAAGGCAGCCACTCACGTCCTGGAGAGCCGATGACAGGCGTCGTCAGCAGGCTTCAAACACAGCGAGCCACGGCAGCCACTCACTTCCTGGAGAGCCGAGGACAGGCGTCGTCAGCAGGCTTCAAACACAGCGAGCCACGGCAGCCACTTACTATCTGGAGAGCCGAGGACAGCCGTCGTCAGCAGGCTTCAAACACAGGAAGCCACGGCAGCCACTCACCAACTGGAGAGCCGAGGACAGGCGTCGTCAGCAGGATTTAAACACAGCGAGCCACGGCAGCCACTCACTCTCTGGAGAGCCGAGGATAGGCATCGTCAGCAGGCTTCAAACACAGCGAGCCAAGGTAGCCACTCACTCCCTGGAGAGCCGAGGACAGGCGTCGTCAGCAGGCTTCAAACACAGCGAGCCACGGCAGCCACTCACTCTCTGGAGAGCCGAGGACAGGCGTCGTCAGCATGCTTCAAACACAGCAAGCCACGGCAGCCACTCACCAACTGGAGAGCCGAGGACAGGCGTCGTCAGCATGCTTCAAAAACAGCAAGCCACGGCAGCCACTCACGTCCTGGAAAATCGAGAACAGGCGTCGTCAGCATGCTTCAAACACAGCGAGCCACGGCAACCACTCACCCACTGGAGAGCCGAGGACAGGCGTCGTCAGCAGGCTTCAGACACAGCGAGCCACGGCAGCCACTCACGTCCTGGAAAATCGAGAACAGGCGTCGTCAGCAGGCTTCAAACACAGCGAGCCACGGCAACCACTCACCCACTGGAGAGCCGAGGACAGGCGTCGTCAGCAGGCTTCAAACACAGATAGCCACGGCAGCCACTCACGTCCTGGAGAGCCGAGGACAGGCGTCGTCAGCAGTCTTCAAACACAGCGAGCAACGGCAGACACTCACTTCCTGGAGAGCCGAGGACAGCCGTCGTCAGCAGGCTTCAAACACAGCGAGCCACGGCAGCCACTCACAGACTGGAGAGCCGAGGACAGGCGTCATCAGCAGGCTTCAAACACAGATAGCCACGGCAGCCACTCACCCACTGGAGAGCCAAGGACAGGCGTCGTCAGCAGGCTGCAAACACGGCGAGCCACGGCAGCCACTCACTTCCTGGAGAGCCGAGGACAGGTGTCATCAGCAGGCTTCAAACACAGATAGCCACGGCAGCCACTCACATCCTGGAGAGCCGAGGACAGGCGTCGTCAGCAGGCTGCAAACACAGCGAGCCACGGCAGCCACTCACGTGCTGGAGAGCCGAGGACGGCCGTCGTCAGCAGGCTTCAAACACAGCGAGCCACCGCAGCCACTCACCAACTGGAGAGCCGAGGACAGGCGTCGTCAGCAGGCTCGAACACAGCGAGCCACCCGCAGCCACTCACGTCCTGGAGAGCCGAGGACAGGCGTCGTCAGCAGGCCTCAAACACAGCGAGCCACGGCAGCCACTCACCAACTTGAGAGCCGAGGACAGCCGTCGTCAGCAGGATTTAAACACAGGGAGCCACGGCAACCACTCACGTCCTGGAGAGCCGAGGACAGGCGTCGTCAGCAGGCTTCAAACACAGTGAGCGACGGCAGCCACTCACAGACTGGAGAGCCGAGGACAGGCGTCGTCAACAGGCTTCAAGAACAGCGAACCACGGCAGCCACTCACCCACTACGAGTTTGGCGGCATCAACCATCATGAGCCATGCGTCACAATTTATTAACTTACCCAGATGTACGGAAACGGGAAAAGGCATTCCCAGACAATATCTTTGGTGTCCATGCCAATGTGGGAAATGACACTGCAATGTTGTCATCGTCGCGCACTTCGCCCCTTCAATTGGCGCACTCACCGCTTCAACGCTCTTTTAACACTCAACTCTAAATTTCCCCTCTGCACAGCCAAAAGCATTAATCCGACCATGTCATCATTCAAAGCTGCAGCCGTCGTCTCAATAAGCTTATCGCAGCCCAGACTTCGTTTGTGCATTTCTGCCGAAAAGCATTAGCACCTAACTCCGGTATTCGCCTCTCAACCTACGTTCCAATCGCACGAATCTGACATCATCACCAAGGGGGCTTACGTAGTGCTCTTGAAATCGTTTCTCCGCCATATCAAGTAAATCGTCATCTGGGCTTCCGAAATCCTCCACATGGATTTGGACATTTCGCCGAAATTGATCGTACTTTGTAAACACAGCAATCACAGGGACTGAACATTATTTGTTAAATACAGCCACAAATCTCCGTAATGACGCACCATTCCGTTCAGGACAGATGTCCTTGAAAAATTTGAGATCGAGCTGTGGTCGCTGGTTGTCCATTGGCACGCAGTACCTAGCATGACCGTCAGTTGTCGTAATCGCGAGCACTCGGGGATCCAACCATATCGCATGTATTCTGTCTCGCAGTCGCCCTTCTCCACACTTCCTTTGAATGAATTTGCGCAAAATGTCGAGTTCCCCTACGCTACCTGACTCGATCCCACGAGAGTCATGGAAAACATAGCCCCGATGATTGGAAAACACAAGTTCGTCGTCGATCCTGTGCTCGCCTCGCTGGCTACATTTTAGAGGCAACCGAAGAGAAGTACCACTGTCACTTACATCCATGGACGGGTCGAGTTTAACCTGGTCGCAGTGAGATCAGATTGTCAGACAAAAGGTTGGACTACGTACCTCTTCCCCTCGCCGATAAATGACGGGGCTCTCTGTCGTTTCGCAGATTCTCTGGAGGATCGACGTCTTGCCTGCGTTCGCCCTTCCTATAATGAGCACTCGAAACTGGACTTCTGGAATTTGACGACGCGGCTGCTGGGTGGTCTGAGAGCCAAGAACGCGAGTGACGTCTGCCGGCTATAGGGGGAATTCGACGGCTTTCTGGACACCAGAGAACAACCAAAGACTCACGGATTTAGATTTCCTGTACAGAAAAGTCACGGTAACGCGATGGTTGCTATCTGTGAAACCGCTCAGCAAGAAGTGGACTGTACTGGGAACAAGACATCACCACCTTCCAGACGGACAACCTTGTCGTCTCCGAACTTGTGTGGCTTAAACTCGACAGAAACCTCAGCAACCCTTTTATTGAAAAGCCCTCCGAGTCGCTGGATGGTCAACGTAGCACTGGTGTGGGTCTTAAGATAGCTACGCGGAATATATTAGTGTTCGACGGTGAGGGCAAACACGGCTGATGACACGAACATGTCGAGGCTCCAACGAACGAGGTCGCTGTTCAGAAACAGCCTGCTCTTGAATCGGTTAGACGTGTGTGTGACACCGGCGTCGTCCTTGAAAACGAGCTCGATGTCGAATATAGGACGTGTTTTGATAAAATCGACAGATATTTCTACGCAACTACATCAATTCTTTTCAGAAGTAATGGTAGGTCCTATACCTTTCAAGTGAATAACTCTGTTCGTGAATCGGTCAGCTTATGCTCGAAAGGAAGCTGTTCGACTAACTGAGCTTGCTCGTCCATATCAGATGCGGATCGTGAAATCGATTCCATCTCACGATATGATGAATTTGTTTAAGCTTGAGTGATGTGTGAAGGACTCTAATCCAAGCAGATGGGGCGAGAGATGAGGGTAGGTGAAGCCGGTGAAGACCCAAGTACAGTCGTAGTTGTAATAAGACACACCCGTGTGAAAAGCATTGCGCCACCTGCCACTTATGCACGAGCTTGTTGAGGTTGCCAGTGAGCGCTTTGAGCTGTTCGGTTCCAACAACACGCCTGGAACCACCAACTCCCATCAACTCTGACACGGGGTAGTCGACCTCGCTGATTGGTTCGACTTGTGGCCGTCACGGTTGGCATTTCTCTCAAAAATCCAACCTTTCTCATCCCTCTTGATTACACCAATTCCAAGTCATCAGAAACAGTCTGCTCGACGACATCCCCTTCAATCACCCTTGTGACCCTCTCAACAACGACAAACCAAGCCTATCCCTCAAATGAAGTACACATCCAATTATTTTCGCTCAGGACGTCGGTCTGGCTCAGAACTCTAAAAAGGGTCCAGGTGCCCTACTTGATTTTAGGGCCAATGACGCAGAGGATGAGCATACCCTCTTACCCGCCAACCTAACCCCTGATCCGTCCCACCCATTCTCTGCCGCGGGATCCGCGTCACGAAGACAGGACGGTGTTATCTGAGCCCAGACTCTACCCGGCTGGTCCAGGAGGATGGTACGAGGCGGAGGGCAAGCTGTCCTGGGTGGTTCGTGTTCGCGCTCAACAATATCGGTGCGTGTCTTCCGCCCCTTTTCTCACATACCCGACTGACGCACCTTCCTCCGCACCACTACCCCAACGATTCGGTCTCGGTCCCCGGTATCGGGCCTTTGGCACCAACGTACTCCTCCACCTTCTCATGGTGTACAAGCCGCGCGGGGGCGTAGATGATCGCATTATATCAACTGAAATGCGTATTCACTGTCACTGTTAAAATTGAACTTCCGAAAGGTGTGGTCGGTTCGATTAGGTTGGCTGAAATCAGCTTATGGTGCAGTAGAGTAACGTCTCTCAATGTAATCTACTTATCCTCCACCGGAAATACCGGTGTGTGTAAATGTGTATTTTTTCTGATACATGCTCGCTGCAAGTTCGTCGTGTATTCGATTATATGGTACTTGGCCAATAAGTGCAGCTCTTCTCAAGAAGGGCGAAGCGCGCGATCGGGAAGAGTTTAGACAAGCAGATGAGTTGCTTGGTACGTGTCGTGTTATATACACGGTGGGAGTAACGTGATGAATATGAGCTTTACGACGGAACTATAGACAGCTATGATGCGAGGATATCGGGTAGCGATCGTGCAGGATCAACAAAAACGAGAGTGTGGCCGTTTGATTGGAAACCCGAACCCTTTTCACCATAGAAAAAGGTCAAGTCGTAATGAGTGTGACTTTAAAATGAGAAAGATATGCGCGCAAAGAAAACATCCAAAAAGAGAAGAAAAATGTGCATGATTTCAGTTCACACGTGCCCACTCCCCCCGCTCAAGTTCCCAATGAGCCCCCGAAGGAAAGACGACGCAGCGTAATCCCGATCCCAGTGGAGGTCGTGTCCACAGCGCGAGACGCGACGGTCCTTCCTCCGACTTGGCATCCTCGGTCGGCAAAGAAGTCCGCAGGCGGAGCGTACGGAGCGCCTGCACGTTCGGTAATAGAGAACCGACTTGCTTGTACAGCGCTTGAAGCGAGACCTAGTACGAATCAGTCAGAGAAAGAGCCGAGGGGGGGCAGCCGCGTACCTCATCTGAAGTGCCATCGAGACTCAGCTCGAGTACCTCCAGTCCCGCGCCCGTATTTCCCAGCGCGCCCAATAACCGCCCGCGCGTGCGCACGTCCACGTCGGGCGCGAGTACGAGTCCGAGCTCTTTTAGCGCGCCGCCGAGCGCGCCAAACAGGGCGAAGGCCGTCGTACAGCGTGCTCGCAATGTGTAGCGTCACGCGGCGGAGCGGACGGCCAGGAGCGAGCGCGGCTGCGAGGCTAGGACTGCTATCGAGCACGGCAAGGCGCGGCACGGCGGCTGATGGGACGTCCTGCGCTGCGTGGGGCACGCCAGCGAAGTGGGGTAGAGCTATGTGGGTGAGACGCGCACGCGCGGGCACGGGAGAAAACCGTCGAAGAACGCATAGGGCAGCGTGTCTGCGAGGAGCGTCAGGTGCGTGAGCGTACCCGGCGCCGCGGAGAGCAGCTCCGCGTCGAAGGCTGGCAGCGTCAGGGCCGACAGCGCGCGCATCGAGCGGAGCGCCAACGCCAGCGCGAGAACGAAGGACGGGCCGTGCGCAGGCGGGTAGGCGTGCAGCGTCAGCGTCGTCACGAGCGCCGTGAGATGTAGCGCGCCTGCTAGCCGCGCGACGCAGGCGTCCGCGTCGTCTGCGGACAGCTCAAGCGTGCGGTAGAGCGCCAGCTGCGCGACGGCGCTGAAGCGCTTCGAGAGGCGGGTAAGGACGGGCAGCCGCGAGCGCGGGATGTGCGCCAAGACGAATGAGAGCGGGATGGGAAGGCTCTGGCGCGCCTGCTGTCGGGCGAGCCGTGGGGTGCGCGGCTCGAATACCTGTGGGGAAGTCACTATGATGCGCTGGGGCGGAGGTGGTGGTGCAGGTGCGTGCGCGGACTCTGTCGGGGAGTGCAGGAATGTGGGTGAGCTGAGTGTGCGGGCGCGGGTGGGGTGCATCTGGAAGAAGGACCGTGCGCTGGGTGGGACGATGTATGTTGGTACGCTTGGGAACATCTCGGACATGCGCGGGAAGGTAAGTTAGGTGAGACAGGCGAATCGGTGCAGGCCGCGTCCAGCTCGGAGATGATACTAGCACGTCACCTGAGGCCGCTGGGAGGACGGATATCTGAAGATGGAGGCGATGGCGAGCGGAGCATGTGGGAAAGGCCCTGGAGGAGGGGCATCCTCGACCCCTGCGAAAATGTAACATGGAAGTAAAGGCTGTCATCCGCTGGCGCAGGGATATCCAGATCGAGGGTGAGATCTGGTGAGATGTCGACGAGATCGTAGATGGTGAATGCATGAGACTGGGCGTGTCTTTGGTGTCGAGATTTTGGGATTGCTTGAACCTACGCATAAAGGACGACATGGCACAAGGAGCCGTATGAAAGAAAGGCCGCCCAAGTGGAGTCGTATTCGTACTCTACAAGATCGGTGAGATGGTCTCTCTAATCGTGGGAAAGACCGGTGACGTACCTCCTAGCTATATCTCTCGTACATAATGGGCACTTCGTTGTAACCACAGACTCTTTGTACGTCTTTCCTATCCCATAACTTGAATTAGGACTCGGGACTCGGAACTGGATCTTTGGACAGGTTGTGGAACGACGGAAGCAAGAGTCGTTGATCGATCGATCCCGTTCGATGGTTCACACGGTTCACCTTCCTTATTTGTCCTCACCGCCCAATCGTTTCAAATGTCGCGTCCCTCTTGCCCTTCACATCCAACACATCCTGCTATCAGGTCGGAATACCAAGACCCCATTCGGGAGTGGATGAATGGCTGCAACAGCATCACCATCGTCCTGGTCGTTGGCATCTTCCCACCAAATGACAGAACCACATGCTTACACTACACCCCTCACAAACACACACGTGTGCAACAAAGCAGACGAGGCAGCCCGATCTCACAGTCTAGAAACAGTCCGAGTTCCGCCAGCCCACGCCGATCCGCGAGCACTTGTTCAAGAGCCTAGGTGTGCTCCTACGCATGGCGTTCACGACCATCCCGTGTCTGAACAGGACAGACTTCGAGACGCTCCGTGCGTCATTTGTCGTGCGTCTACCTGCCCGCCTTCTCCCACCCCTTTCTTCTCACAGGACGTGTCGACGACAGAGCTTTGGGATGATCGCACGGGCCGATGCGGTGCAGCTCGCGCGGCTCCCCGGGCTCGGTCCTCCCACCAGGGCGGCAGGCGATGCGCTAGAGCCTCGCCGCTTTCGCCGCGCTGACTAGCAGCGACAGAGGCGGCGTGAGCAGACGAATGGGCGTTGGCATGAACGCTGTCTGGGGCTTCGGATTCGGTCACAATTCCCCCTTTTCCTTATCCTGCGCCGGCGCGTGGCGGCCATCCACTGGCAAACACGGGCGCGAGGAGGGGGAAAGCCCACTCTGGGACCTCAACAAGGCCACGGTCCGGTTGGCGCTTGGCCTCCATCGACCTCGTAAGTTCATATGAATTCCCATTCTGCACCATCTCACTGACATCGATCCATCGTGGAAAAAACCGCAGTATTATCCGTGATCCTTTCAGTCAGCGTAAAGAAGGCCAACTGTTCCCCTTAGAAGTATGCACCCAGCCATCGTCGAGCAGGACAATGCACTCGCTCCAGCGCCGAACCCAAGGAAGACCCCACTGTTCCGCAATTGTCCGACCTCAAGCTCCGCAATGAAAGGCGACGTCGATGCTTTGTACGTGCCAACCCGTTCCGCCCAGTCTTCACCACAAGAAAGTATGACGACGCTAACTGAGATGACGCTCTCAGCGCTCGCATGGCTAGTAGCTTTCGCCGTGAGGTACGGCCTCTCTCCCGCTGTGCCAGAGATGCCCTCTGTCGGGAGCGGAAAGGCGAAGGTCCACAGACGCCAGGCGGAGGGAAAGCGGATCCGTTCGTGCTCAACACGACCGGTGCGTGCCATTCGGCTGTCTACATACACTCTCACTGATTCTCAGATAGGCCTGGTACCGCACGATAATGCCCTGGGGCCCGAAGCACCTCCGCGCCATGACCTCAATGCTTCCTTCCCTCCTCCTCCGCGGTGTCGCACCGGCATGCAAATATCTCCTCTGCGACACAGCAGTTCATCTCCACCTCCTCCGTGCCGAACGCCGTAGTTGGCCTCGTCGGCTTCTGGATGTCGGACAAAGCAGCATCGTCAACACGCTCAAGTGCGCCATGGTTGGCTTCTTTTCTTGGTCCCGCTTAAAGAGTGGTTATTATGGAGACGCTCACGGCAAGGTATACGCCGTGGCAGCTCAGCCGGAACATACGGTGGAGCTGCAGTACTGACTCAACTGACCCAAATGGCCAATCCTGCCCCTCAAATCAAGATTGCATACCCATTTTTGTCACGCAGGGCATTGCGACTAACTTTGAGCTGTCCTCAACGCAAGAAAATTCTAGGCGCATCCCACCTTCCCGATCTCCATGCCCGCAGCGCAAAGGAGCGCAGGCGCCCAGTGGGGTCCGTTCTCCATCTTACTTGCCGACCTGGCCACTGATGCGTTCCGCCCAGTCCCCGCCGTATAAACCGCGTCACGAAGACCCACCGACGGCATCTGAGTTCATCTCATCGTTCGGGTAGCTAGAGCCTTCCGCTACACACGGTTGTCTACGAGCGCCACCGGCTTGACGCGCGCAACCCGGGGGGAGGAGGGTAGTCCGAGGCGACCCTGGAGGGCAAGCGGTTCGTGTTCGTGCTCCACAAGATCGTCTGCATGCTTGCAACCTTCTCATATGTGCTATTTTCTGATACCAGCAACATTTTGTCGTCGATTCAATGCTGCAGGTCTTCACAAACAGAAGAGGAGCGAAGTGTGCATTTCGTGAGAGTTCAGACGAGTTTATGAGCTGCCGAGTATGCGTAGTATTAATACTCTATGTATACGTTTGCGACGGAACGATATCGGGTAGCGATCATGCAGGGATCGACAAAAAGGAGAGAGAATGGCCGTCTGGATGGCAGCAGCATGAGGATACCTGGGCCGTATCTCATGGAGATCCTCCGCTCACACAAGCTGAAGAGCTGACGACCATATCCATCACAACGCCCGTGTTAATGAGGATATTTGAGGTCATCTCCTCAAAGTCGGTCTAGATCTCCTTCCAGTCCTTTGTTTTCTTCATTAGCCCACGCACTATATCCCCGGGGGTTTGAGTCTTGACCATCGCCTCCTGTATGCGGGCATGCTTGATGGTTGCCAACGGCGTGAATTTGGAGTTACGGGCCCGAAAGCGGAGGCGGCGTTGACGTCGATGGTGTCATGCAATCATAGAAGCTGAAGTGGACACGGCATCATATTCGTGGTTCCAAGATAGAAGAGACGGTAGACAGTAATAGTAGAAGGGAAAGGTGAGCGGAAGTGTCATTAGTTGATGAAAAGAGATCAAACGCAAAACGAAAGAGACGCGGTGGTGATACACGACGGTGACGAGGCGTAACGAACGAAGGCGAATCGGTAAAGATAAAGGGAGTCGTATGAGAAGGGAGAAGAACAATTAAGAGAGACTGTATTTTACGGGAACCGACCAGAGGCGAAGGCGAACGTACTCGACGGTAAAAAATCAAGTCAGAAAAGTTAAGACAAAAAGAATACTCATCACGGTTGAGCCTTCGTTGTAGACGATGAGTGCGAGATCCAAACTATCGACGGAGTGGACACAAGGGGGATATGACTCGCTGCGTTTCAAGCCTCACCTGTCCTCGGCTCTCCAAGGAAGTGAGTGGCTGCCGTAGCTCGCTATGTTTGAAGCCTGCTGACGACGCCTGTCCTCGGCTCCCATCGGAACTGGTATGGCTTAAACTCGACAGAAACCTCAGCAACCCTTATTTGAAAAGCGCTCGCTGGATGATCAACGTAGCACTGGTGTGGGTCCTGACATAGATGTGTGAAATAAATCAGCATTAATCAGACGGTGAGAGGTGAGTGACACGAACATGTCGAGGTCCCAATGAACGAAGGCGCCGTTCTTGAGTGTGTAAGACTTGTATGTGATGCCGGCGTCGTCCTTGAAAACGAGCTCAAGATCGGATGTAGGTCGTGTCTTCATAAATTCGACAGATATTTCTACGCAACCGCATCAAGTCTGCTCAGAAACAATGGTAGGTCCTGTATACCTTTCACATGAATCACTCTGTTCGTGAATCGGCGGTCAGCCTATACTCGAGAGGAAGCTATTCGACTAACTGATCTTGAGCTTGATCGTCCATATCGATTACAGATCGTGAATTCGACTCCATCTCAAGATATGATACATGTACGAGCGACGGATAGAGGTAGGTAGGCCTGAAGATGCAAGTACAGTCGTGAGATGGGCACGTGTGAAAACAGCACTGGCAGTTGAGCGCTTTGAGCTGTTCTGTTCCAACTTTCTCGTCCACGACAACATGCCTGGAAGTACCAACTCCCGTCAACTCTCCGATGACACGGGGTACTCAACCTCGCCGATTGGCTCAACAGGTGGCCGTCACGGTTGGCGTTTCTCTCAAAACCCAACCTTTCTCATCCATCTTGATCCCACCAATTTCGAGTCATCAGAAACAGTCAGTTTGACAACATCCTCCTCAATCACCCTTATGACCCTCTCGACGACACACGCAAAAGACAAACTAAGCCTATCCTTCAAATGGAGTACACACCCAATCATTTTCGCTCAGGATGTCGGTCTGGCTCAGAACGCGAAAAGGACCCAGGTGCTTGATCTCAGGGCCAACGACGCAGGTGAAAGTGCACCATGTTACTTACTGATCTGCCCACTGATCCGTCCCACTCATTCTCCTCCATGGGACCCGCGTCATGAAGACCCGACGGTGTTGTCTGAGGCCAGAGTCTCGTCGTCCGCTTAGCTAGCGGCTTCCGTCGCTATGCGCGACGTCCCATCTGCTGCATCGGAGCAGGCACCTTCCGGGAGCACCAAGACGAAGGAGTAGCTGTCACAGCTCCACGTCCGTTCTGCTTGTGCTTGATTCGCACGACCCGGCTGGATGCCGCAGCCAGCCTGTCGAGGAGGACGTGCGCGGAGCGAGGCAGAGGGCAGGCGATTCGGTTCTCGCTCGACGAGATCAGTACGTGCCTTCCGTCCTCATTCTCTCTCAAATTCTCGGATAGACCTGGTGCCGCGCGAGAATACACATGCCTAGCTGAAGCACGTCTGCACTACGACCCCAACGTTGGCCTCTTGTCCGCGAGCTCACGAATCACCTTTGGCACTGCACCATCGCACTCCTCTGCCTTCTCATCGTGTACAAGCCGAGCTGGACGCAGACGGCCTCGTTATCAGCTGGAATGCGTATGCACTCTGTCCCAACCGGTTCCGAAGGTCAAGTTGAACAGATTGGGTAAAAATTGTTTATGGTGCAATACAGTAGCGTCTCAAGATCTCGATGACATGATCTATCTCCCACCATCATCGGAAGCATCGTGTGCGCGTATGTATGTTTTTTTATGCAACTCGCTGCAAGAGTTTGCCTTGAATTCGATTACACTGTACTTGGCCAATAGCAGCTCTTCTTGGACAGAAGTGCGTGATTTGGAAGAGTTTAGACTAGCTGATGAGTTGCTGAGTACGTGTCGTGAGTTATGTTCACGGTGGGAGTAACGTGATGTATATGAGCTTTATGACGGAACTATAGACAACTATAATGCGAGGATATCAGGTAGCGATCGTGCGGCATTAACAAAGAGTGGCCGCCTGGATGAATACCCGCGCCCTTCTCTCCAAAGAAAAATGTCAAAGTCGTAATGAGTGTGGCGAAGGGATGAGAGATAATACTGGCAAACGTATGCGCAAAGAAAACATCCAAAAAAAGAGAAGAAAAACGAGCATACATGAATTTAGTTCACGCGTACCCGCTCCCCGCTCGAGTTCCCAGTGCGCCACCGAAGGAAACACGATGCAACGCAATGCCGATCCCAGCGGAGGCCGTGTCCATACCGCGAAACGCGAGGGGCCATCTGCCTTGGGAGCCTCGGTCGCCAGAGTAACCCGCAGGCGGAGCGTGCGAAGCGCCTGCACGTCCGGTAATAGCGAGACCTAGTACCTCTTAGTCAGTGTCAAGTGGTGGGAGGCAACCGACGCATACCTCATCTGAAGTGCCCCTGAGACAGCTTGAGTACTTCCAGCCCCGCGCCCGTATTCCCCCGCACGTACGTATGTCTACATTGGGCGCGAGTCTGAGTCCGACCTCTTTCCGTGTGCTGCCAAGCGCGCCAAACAGAGCCGCCGGGCGCAGGCCGTCATACAGCGTGCTTGTGATGCGTAGCGTCAGGCGGCACAGCAAATGGCTGGAACCGAGCGCGGCCGCGAGGCCGGGGCTACTGTCGAGCACGGCAAGATACGGCGCGGCATTGGGCGGGACGACGTGCACTGCAGGGGGAACGCAGACGAAGTGGGGGAGCGCGAGGTGGGTAATACGTGCGCGGGCAGGCACGGCGAGAAAGTTTTCGAAGACCGCGTAGGGCAGCGTGTCGGTGAGCGGCGCCACAGGGAGTAGCTCCACGTTGAAGGCCGGTAGCGTCAGCGCCGAGACAGCGCACATAGAACGGAGGGCCGGGGTGAGTACGAAGGACAGACCGCGCGACGCATGCGTCGGCATCGTCGGCGGAGAGCTCGAGCGTACGGTAGAGCGCAAGTTGCACGGCGGCGCTGAAGCGCATCGAGACGCGGGGAAATTGGTGCAGGCCGTGTCCAGCTCGGAAATGATGCCGGCGCGTCGTACGAGGCCGCTGGGAGGACGGATGGCGAGTAGCTCGGAGACCGGTGCCACGGAGATGGTACCCTTGGAGGAGGAGCGTCCCCGTCCCCTATGGAAGTGCAACACAGAAGCAATGGTGGTCATTCACTGGTGCAGGGATGGAATATCGAGATGGACGTCGAAGAGATCGTGGATGGTGACTTCATAAGACTGGACGTGTCCTTGATATCGAGGTTTTGAGAATGCTTGAACCTGTGCAGAAAACAAGGCTGGGTGCGAGGAAGAGGAGCGAGTCGTAGGGAGGAATGGGGAACAAGCAGAAGTAAGGCCGCCAAAGTGGAGTCGAACGCTCTCTAATTGTCAGAAAGACCTGGTGACGTACCTCCTGTATAGTGGAGCACCCCGTTATATCACAGACGTCTTTCCTGCGTTTGCCCATCCTGTAAAGGACAGTCCTTATTATAGGACGGGCAAACGGACTCAGAACTGGATCTTTGGAATTCGAGTGAAAGGAGCGACGGAAGCAAGAGTTGTTGATCGATTTGATCCCGTCCTCGATCGATGATGGTTCACACGATCGATCGGGTCGCTTTTGATTCTGCATTCTGCATTCGTTCCCAAAGCCGTTTTCATAAACCCTGACTGAGTTGGTAGGAGGTAGGAGGTTTCTCTGGAGACGGCGGAAGGACGCCGTGAGAGACTTTCCCGCATAGAAATAGGCAGCATCGGACCGGCTCATGTGACGCGTGAGACTCGCTGTCTGTTCCTCCACAGCTCCTCATTCATGACGACATCCTGGCACTGTCAACTCACGCCTCTTGTCCTCAAAGGCCTCAACACCCGGTGACATAGGGTAGTCGATTACGCCGTTTGGCTCGACTTGTGGTCACTGGCATTTCTCTTCAATACCCGTGCGTCGACGTCACTCCAACCCCTTTTCCCATTTGCACCAATTCATGAAAGGAAACAGTCAGTTCGACAACATTTCCCTCTCAACCTTGTAACCCTCACAAAAGCGATCAATCCTACCCCTCAGGTAACGTATGCACTCGATTTTCGTCGCTCAGAACAACGCGGCTAACATCGAGTCAGCGCATCTGCCTCATCCCAAAGTCTGCAACGCAAATACTCCTTACGTCTGCCGTCCATCCCCATCCATGCTCCTCGCCGATCTTGTCACCACCGATCCGTCCCGCCCGGTCGGACCCATGTCACGAAGACGTGGTGATTGCGTCTGGGCCGACGCTTTCGTCGCTCACGTGGCCGACAATCGTCCGCGGCCATGCGCGACACCATGTCCGCTGTGTCGGAGCAAGTCTCTGTCGGGAGCGGGGGGATAAAAGAGAAGTCGCAGTGCGACTACATCCGCGCGCTGCGCAGGGTTGCCGACGGGGCCGACATTGTCCTGCTGGTGCTTGATGCGGGGCCGCGCCAACTGGTCGGAGAGAAAGTGCGCGGGTGCAAGGCCAAGCGTTCATGTTCGTGTTCAACATGACCGGTGCGTAGCTGTCTGTTTCCATCCTCCTTCCTTCCCCCGAAAAAATTGGATAGACGACACCGATGAAGCAGATATACGAGCTACGGATCCTGAAGCAGAAGCTGCAGACGCAGGAGGGTCGTGAGAGTGCCGTGAGAGGCTCTAGAATGGACACGTCCCACCGCCTCATAGCCAAGACGTCAATCCCAGTGAGAATCCCGATGTACTGGATTGAATGGCGTTGAATGAAAGTGACTGGGATTGAAATGGCCGTGTGGAAAATGAATTGTGTTGGTTCCGTTGGAATAATATTGCATAGAGATTTGGATTATTCAATAATATTCAATGCGAATGAATAATCTTGATTTCGGCTGCATCCACAGATGCGTCGCTCGTTGTGCCGCCCTCGTTGTTGTGAAACATTGCACGCGTGAATATGTGAATGTCATATTCGATCTCTGTGAGCTGCAACACGTCTGAAACGAGCATCAAGTTGTCGGTCTCCTCTTCTCGTCCCGTGTATCTTTGGCTCCTCCTCCCGTCTCGACCCTGGGCTGCTATCTGCATTCTCCTGGCTGTGTCTGGCGACCTCCTTGCATTGCCCATCTCCACGTCTCGTTCTACGCTGTCCCGATGCCGATCTCGCGCGACCCACGAGCCTACAAATGTGGGTGTTCACTGTATTGCAAGATACTTCGCCCGGTCTTGAAGTCGATGTATTACGACCACGTGAAGTATCAGAGACTCGACGACCATAGTCGAGCATATTGTTCATGTCGTGGCTTTCATTCTCATCGGATCTCTTACATATCAGAAGGCCAGAAGCTTCTACGTCGTTCTCCAGTGGGCTAATGGCTCTCATCAAGACCCTCAGCTCGCATTAGGGGGCTGAGTCACTCTCGCGTACTATAACAAATGGGAAGCACACTCGATTAGACTCGGATCGTGGCGCTCTGAGGGAGCAGCCTCGTCGTGAGCGCCGTCTGGGTTATTGTCGTTGAGGTTGTCTTTGTCGGCGTTACTATCTTCGGGGTTGCTATCGTCAGCATTGCGTCGGCGTCGTAGTTGCGTTGGTCGCTTCACCGTCGTTGCCATCATCCTCGTCGGGGTTGTCATCATCGTTGTCGGGGCCGTCGTCGTCGTCGTCGTCACCTCGTCGAGGATGTCGTCCCCGTTGTCGTTGCATTGCCCTCATCGCTGTGGTGTCGTGGTAGCAGCTGCCTTCGTCGCTTGAACTCGCTTCGTCGTGGGCTCTTCTCGTTGTTGCCATCGTCGCCTCACCGTGACCGTGGTCGTTGTCGTGGTCACCGCGTCGCGATTCGCACGGGCTGGCTTCATCTTGCGTTAGCAGGGTGCCTCAGTGGTGGTGGCTGCGTAGTGGTGGCGGTTGTGATCGGGGTCATACGCGGCGAGTCGTGGAGGTGGTAGATTGGTCGGAGAGAGGGTCATACGCGGCGTTGTGGAGGTAGTGAATTCGGGTCCGGCATGACAAGCACTGGAGGAGTACCCCGGCGGCGGCGGTACCGTCGAGACCGCACGTAAAGTGCCTCGGAGCGGTCACTGTCGGGATTGCGCACGACCGAGGCAGTCGTTGAAGGTAGTGAGAGTGTCCACATCATTGCACGACAGCGGGGAGACGGCGAGCACGACGGTGCCAAATAAGGCTCCTGGCGTAGCTAGTCGGCTTCGGCGCCGCGTGCAGGTGTAGTTGTGTTGACGAGGGACGATACTGGCCTACAGTAACAAGACGGTGCGTTACTCCGATCGTGGGAAGAGTTTCCGTGGGAAACGTTTTCCCGTCTCCGTGTTGCCACCAGTCTCTGTCCTCACCCTGCTTTTTCCTGTCCTTCCCGTTGTTGCTCCACTCCAACTCCACTTGTCATTCAAGACAGAAAATTCAGATTCCTAGTGGCCTCATCATACTGACCCAAGGTAACCAGGATGCCGCCACCACTGACCTGCAAGCCCAGGGAGAAAAGATAAGACGATTTTTTATTTAATGTGGCTACAATATACTGACCGTGATTATAGGCCCTTCTACTATACAGCTGCTGTTAGACCCCACAACTGCAGCCGTCCGCCGATTGAGGCGACGTGGCCGTCGGCATCTTTCCTGGGCTGGATGAACACATAGACGGTGATAACTGATCCCGATCCCAAGGTCGCGCCCCGGTACTGCGCAGAGGGGGCCGGATGTGGCAATGCGTTGGTTCGCTTTGCGCAACCGCTCGACAACTGGAGCAAGGTCATCGACTCTTGGGGGTCCATGGCGGCGACGACAATGCAGAGTCATGTTGTCAAAATTGGTGGTATGTCTACAATTTCCTGAACCCACCCGCCCCTTGCACACCCCACTGATTTGCAGCTATTACCATTTTACGAGCTAGCGTGCACATGCCGCGAATGTTCTCAAGACTCCGCTGGTGTTGCTACCCCACGAAGCCCCCTCCCCCCGAAAAAGTGAGTATTGTTTGGTTCATGCTTACGATGTGCTGACATTGAGTACACGCCGGCATAGCTGTCCTAACACAACACGCACGTCGCCAGAGTCGTTTCCCTAGGTGGACTTCATGCCACGTCATTGCCACTACCGCAGCAAGAGGGCTGAAGTGAGCTCCAACCACGCAGGATGTAAGGCAAGTAACGACATGGGTAAGGTAGCTGCGAATACGATGGCAGCAAGGCAACTGCGGTGACCACTGGCACAACACCCGAGCGACAGTGAATGCGACGGCGACGGCGCGGCTACGGTGACGACGACGACGACGACGGCCGCCACGGTAACGAGTGACAACATTAGCAGCATCGATGACGATGGGGGGGGGGGGGATTCGTTTAGTTATCTGTAGATGTTTTTATTTGTCCTATGTACGACGCAATAAAATGATTTTTTTCCTATATTTTGTGAACTGTGTGACGATTCTCTAAGTCGTCAAGATCTTCAGATCTTCTGAGCCGTCTAGTAGCCGGGCACACCTGGTTGGGCCGAATCAGACGCGATTGTCGAGTCCACCTAGCTCTGCGACTCGCCACCAACATTGACACGACCCCCCACCTGTTGTCCCCTAATATTCCCCGCGTTTCCTTTCCATCTACTCTCTAGTTCTCCTAGGGCACGAAAGAACCGACTCACCACTCAATTGAAGACATTTACGTCCAGCAATCCGGGCAATACAACTGATGTCCCATATGCCATCTCGAGTGAGCACATGTCCCATTAGCCCTTCGTTTTTCCGAGCTAACACTGAGCACCACCATTTCCGAGGGGTAACATTACTCCATTCGCCAAGCCATACACAAAGAACTCTTCACCGCCCAAAATATGCGCATATACTCCGAAAATTCGGGCTTTCTGTAATGAGTACGTCTTTCTTTATTTATCGAGCAACTGACACTATATCACTCTTTTATAGGAAGGCATCCTGGGTAGGTTGCTCGCGTCTAGGTCAACTCCATTGCAACTACCAATACGATGCACCCCCATTCAAGCTTGTGAAGGTAAGCCGTCTTACTTCACATCAGTCACTGATGACGCCCCCATAGGACTTGGCCCCGACACGATTCCACCAACACGGCCGACGACGCACCGACGACATGACGGACACAGCGACAAGCACCTCAACGCCTGGAGCAGGCGTCGACTGGCGGTGACTCGGAGGCGACCACTTCAAAGCCAGTTAACAAGAGAGCCCTGAAGACAAAGACAAAGAAAGCGGGCATTGTGCTCCCCAGAATGAGCACAACTACGAGGTACGTCTCGGTCGTCATTTCGACCGCTTGTCCTGACCCAATCCCTTACATGCTTAATTATATCTACAGATATACCGTGACACCCGACGCGAACACGAAACTCGGAAGAAGGCCGCTGGCTCGACGCCAGCTTCTCGAACCGTTTGGTAGTTTGGTGGTTTGGTAGTAGTGTACAATGAATTCCCTTGTTGTATTTTGCAATGAAATGAACGCAATTCGGTTAACTACAATATAATTCAATTGTGTGCATTTCTGTCTATCATTCAATAAGATTCAACGCTATTCAATGGATGTCATTAAAATTCAACGGGCAAAACCAATCAAAGTACAATCGCATCCAATAAATATCATTATTATACAACACACAATTGAATCCAAATGGATATAGTCCAAAATTTCGGATTCGATTGAATTTATTCAATCAAATTCAATCGCATCCATTTTCATTAATCGTGATTCTATTCTTCTACAGTCTCCCGTTCATGACGACGTCTTGACTCATCACGCCCAGTGGGAATCCCGATTAATGAAAATGGATGCGATTGAATTTGATTGAATAAATTCAATCGAATCCGAAATTTTGGACTATATCCATTTGGATTCAATTGTGTGTTGTATAATAATGATATTTATTGGATGCGATTGTACTTTGATTGGTTTTGCCCGTTGAATTTTAATGACATCCATTGAATAGCGTTGAATCTTATTGAATGATAGACAGAAATGCACACAATTGAATTATATTGTAGTTAACCGAATTGCGTTCATTTCATTGCAAAATACAACAAGGGAATTCATTGTACACTACTACCAAACCACCAAACTACCAAACGGTTCGAGAAGCTGGCGTCGAGCCAGCGGCCTTCTTCCGAGTTTCGTGTTCGCGTCGGGTGTCACGGTATATCTGTAGATATAATTAAGCATGTAAGGGATTGGGTCAGGACAAGCGGTCGAAATGACGACCGAGACGTACCTCGTAGTTGTGCTCATTCTGGGGAGCACAATGCCCGCTTTCTTTGTCTTTGTCTTCAGGGCTCTCTTGTTAACTGGCTTTGAAGTGGTCGCCTCCGAGTCACCGCCAGTCGACGCCTGCTCCAGGCGTTGAGGTGCTTGTCGCTGTGTCCGTCATGTCGTCGGTGCGTCGTCGGCCGTGTTGGTGGAATCGTGTCGGGGCCAAGTCCTATGGGGGCGTCATCAGTGACTGATGTGAAGTAAGACGGCTTACCTTCACAAGCTTGAATGGGGGTGCATCGTATTGGTAGTTGCAATGGAGTTGACCTAGACGCGAGCAACCTACCCAGGATGCCTTCCTATAAAAGAGTGATATAGTGTCAGTTGCTCGATAAATAAAGAAAGACGTACTCATTACAGAAAGCCCGAATTTTCGGAGTATATGCGCATATTTTGGGCGGTGAAGAGTTCTTTGTGTATGGCTTGGCGAATGGAGTAATGTTACCCCTCGGAAATGGTGGTGCTCAGTGTTAGCTCGGAAAAACGAAGGGCTAATGGGACATGTGCTCACTCGAGATGGCATATGGGACATCAGTTGTATTGCCCGGATTGCTGGACGTAAATGTCTTCAATTGAGTGGTGAGTCGGTTCTTTCGTGCCCTAGGAGAACTAGAGAGTAGATGGAAAGGAAACGCGGGGAATATTAGGGGACAACAGGTGGGGGGTCGTGTCAATGTTGGTGGCGAGTCGCAGAGCTAGGTGGACTCGACAATCGCGTCTGATTCGGCCCAACCAGGTGTGCCCGGCTACTAGACGGCTCAGAAGATCTGAAGATCTTGACGACTTAGAGAATCGTCACACAGTTCACAAAATATAGGAAAAAAATCATTTTATTGCGTCGTACATAGGACAAATAAAAACATCTACAGATAACTAAACGAATCCCCCCCCCCCCCATCGTCATCGATGCTGCTAATGTTGTCACTCGTTACCGTGGCGGCCGTCGTCGTCGTCGTCGTCACCGTAGCCGCGCCGTCGCCGTCGCATTCACTGTCGCTCGGGTGTTGTGCCAGTGGTCACCGCAGTTGCCTTGCTGCCATCGTATTCGCAGCTACCTTACCCATGTCGTTACTTGCCTTACATCCTGCGTGGTTGGAGCTCACTTCAGCCCTCTTGCTGCGGTAGTGGCAATGACGTGGCATGAAGTCCACCTAGGGAAACGACTCTGGCGACGTGCGTGTTGTGTTAGGACAGCTATGCCGGCGTGTACTCAATGTCAGCACATCGTAAGCATGAACCAAACAATACTCACTTTTTCGGGGGGAGGGGGCTTCGTGGGGTAGCAACACCAGCGGAGTCTTGAGAACATTCGCGGCATGTGCACGCTAGCTCGTAAAATGGTAATAGCTGCAAATCAGTGGGGTGTGCAAGGGGCGGGTGGGTTCAGGAAATTGTAGACATACCACCAATTTTGACAACATGACTCTGCATTGTCGTCGCCGCCATGGACCCCCAAGAGTCGATGACCTTGCTCCAGTTGTCGAGCGGTTGCGCAAAGCGAACCAACGCATTGCCACATCCGGCCCCCTCTGCGCAGTACCGGGGCGCGACCTTGGGATCGGGATCAGTTATCACCGTCTATGTGTTCATCCAGCCCAGGAAAGATGCCGACGGCCACGTCGCCTCAATCGGCGGACGGCTGCAGTTGTGGGGTCTAACAGCAGCTGTATAGTAGAAGGGCCTATAATCACGGTCAGTATATTGTAGCCACATTAAATAAAAAATCGTCTTATCTTTTCTCCCTGGGCTTGCAGGTCAGTGGTGGCGGCATCCTGGTTACCTTGGGTCAGTATGATGAGGCCACTAGGAATCTGAATTTTCTGTCTTGAATGACAAGTGGAGTTGGAGTGGAGCAACAACGGGAAGGACAGGAAAAAGCAGGGTGAGGACAGAGACTGGTGGCAACACGGAGACGGGAAAACGTTTCCCACGGAAACTCTTCCCACGATCGGAGTAACGCACCGTCTTGTTACTGTAGGCCAGTATCGTCCCTCGTCAACACAACTACACCTGCACGCGGCGCCGAAGCCGACTAGCTACGCCAGGAGCCTTATTTGGCACCGTCGTGCTCGCCGTCTCCCCGCTGTCGTGCAATGATGCGGACACTCTCACTACCTTCAACGACTGCCTCGGTCGTGCGCAATCCCGACAGTGACCGCTCCGAGGCACTTTACGTGCGGTCTCGACGGTACCGCCGCCGCCGGGGTACTCCTCCAGTGCTTGTCATGCCGGACCCGAATTCACTACCTCCACAACGCCGCGTATGACCCTCTCTCCGACCAATCTACCACCTCCACGACTCGCCGCGTATGACCCCGATCACAACCGCCACCACTACGCAGCCACCACCACTGAGGCACCCTGCTAACGCAAGATGAAGCCAGCCCGTGCGAATCGCGACGCGGTGACCACGACAACGACCACGGTCACGGTGAGGCGACGATGGCAACAACGAGAAGAGCCCACGACGAAGCGAGTTCAAGCGACGAAGGCAGCTGCTACCACGACACCACAGCGATGAGGGCAATGCAACGACAACGGGGACGACATCCTCGACGAGGTGACGACGACGACGACGACGGCCCCGACAACGATGATGACAACCCCGACGAGGATGATGGCAACGACGGTGAAGCGACCAACGCAACTACGACGCCGACGCAATGCTGACGATAGCAACCCCGAAGATAGTAACGCCGACAAAGACAACCTCAACGACAATAACCCAGACGGCGCTCACGACGAGGCTGCTCCCTCAGAGCGCCACGATCCGAGTCTAATCGAGTGTGCTTCCCATTTGTTATAGTACGCGAGAGTGACTCAGCCCCCTAATGCGAGCTGAGGGTCTTGATGAGAGCCATTAGCCCACTGGAGAACGACGTAGAAGCTTCTGGCCTTCTGATATGTAAGAGATCCGATGAGAATGAAAGCCACGACATGAACAATATGCTCGACTATGGTCGTCGAGTCTCTGATACTTCACGTGGTCGTAATACATCGACTTCAAGACCGGGCGAAGTATCTTGCAATACAGTGAACACCCACATTTGTAGGCTCGTGGGTCGCGCGAGATCGGCATCGGGACAGCGTAGAACGAGACGTGGAGATGGGCAATGCAAGGAGGTCGCCAGACACAGCCAGGAGAATGCAGATAGCAGCCCAGGGTCGAGACGGGAGGAGGAGCCAAAGATACACGGGACGAGAAGAGGAGACCGACAACTTGATGCTCGTTTCAGACGTGTTGCAGCTCACAGAGATCGAATATGACATTCACATATTCACACGTGCAATGTTTCACAACAACGAGGGCGGCACAACGAGCGACGCATCTGTGGATGCAGCCGAAATCAAGATTATTCATTCACATTGAATATTATTGAATAATCCAAATCTCTATGCAATATTATTCCAACGGAACCAACACAATTCATTTTCCACACGGCCATTTCAATCCCAGTCACTTTCATTCAACGCCATTCAATCCAGTACATCGGGATTCTCACTGGGCATCACGCCTCGCCTCCCCAAGGCCTCAACACTCGATGACATGTGTTAGTCGACTACGCCGTTTGGCTCGATTTGTTACCACTGGTGTTCCTCTCAAGCACCCCGGGGCTGAAGCGCCGACGTCCCAACCTTTCTCACATGTTTCTTGTTCACCCAATTCACCATGGGAAACTCGACATCATAATCCTCAATCGACCTTATAACCCTTTCAACGAACTCGGAAAAAAACTAAGCCGGACCCTCAAATGAAGTACGCACCAAATTTTCGTCACGCAGGAAACTGCAGCTAACATCGCGCAGGCTTGCAACTCAACAAGAATCCAGGTACGCTCGATCTCAAAGTTCGCAGCGTACCGGAACAGTGCAGACGCTCCGTACGTTTGCTGTCCGTCCCCTTCCATCAGCGCTTACTCGCCAGCCTGGCCACTGACCTGTTCCACTCAGTCTCCGCCGCACGACTTACCGCATCAAGACGTAACGATGACGAGTAACTGACGTGGCTATCCACGTCCCATCCGCTATGTCGGAGCAGGCATCGTCCAGGAGCGGCAAGATGAAGGAACAGCTGTAACTTCTCAAGGTAGCCGACGAACCTGCCACCGTATTGCTCATAGTGGGCTCTTAGACAGAAAAGGAGCGAAGCGCGTGATTCGGGAGAGTTCATGGGGCGCTAAGCCCGTGTAGTAATATGATGTATACGAGTATTACAACGGAACTACTGCATACAGCTGTAGTGCGAGGGTATCGGGTAGCAATCGTGCAGGGATCAACGAAAAATTAAAAGATGTGTGTGGCCGTCTGGATGGCAGCAGCATGAGAATGCCCGCGCCCTTCTCTTCAAAGAAAAAACACAGGTCGCAATGTGCGATGAGAACATATGTGTGCGAAGAAAACATCCAAAAAAAGAGAAGAAAAAAGAGCGCAAGTGGTTCACGCTCGCAGCGCACCCACTTTCCTGAGTCCCTCCATGAGCGCCCGAAGGAAACACGGCGGAGCGTAATGCCGATCCCAGTGGAGGTTATGTCCACAGTGCGAGGAACAACAGGTCTTCTTCCGCCTCGGCAGCCTCAGTTGCCAGAGTAGCGCGCAGGCGGAGCGTCTGCATGTTTAGCAACTGCTGCTTGTACAGCGCTTGCAGCAAGAGCTAGCCAAGGGCGGCGCCAGACCTGAAAATATAACCGTCAGTCGTCGTAATCTTGAACACTAGAGAGTCCAAACCATATCGCATACCATCTGCCAGTGTCTCGCAATTATGTTTCTCCACACTTGCGTTGAATGAATACTTGTAAAAACTCGAGTTCCTCTGTAGTACCCGACAATTCCACGGGTCGTGAAAGACGTGATGACGCGGATGGAGAACACAAGCTCGTCGTCGATGGTGCTCGCATCACTGGCTCCATGTTTCGAGCCAAAGGAAAGCAAGATCGTCACTAAAATCCGTGGGCGGTTTAACCCTTGGTTTAACCTGGATCGGCAGTGAGATCAGACTCGCAGACAAAAGGGGCACGTACCAGAACCCTTCTCCAGTTCACTGTTGTTTCACTCCTTGTTCCTGCACTTTCCCTTCGTATAATTGGGACTCGCAACTGGGCCCCTGGAATTCGGGGTTGTTGGTGACGGAAGCAAGGGTTCAAGTTGTTGATCAGTTTTGATCCCGTTGATCGTTCACACGATCGATCGGTTCCCTTCCTTGTTTGATCTGGCTCAGATGATAGGAGTCAGATCTCATCTCTGCATTCGGTGTTTTCCTCCGTTCTTCCTCATCTTCGGACTGTGGCTTTCCTTGAAGTATCATCGAATCGTCGCCTCCACTGAGATATCAATGCATCGAATGTTTTGTCAGACGCAACCCCCGCATTATACACGGAGGCCGTGAGAGACTTGCACGTGAAAATTGGCAGCGTCGCCCGTGCCAGGTTGACGCGTGAGTCTCTTGGGCAGAGCTGTTGTCTGTTCCGCTCATTCATGACAACATCCTGACACCACCAACTCACGTCTTTTGTGCTCAACACCCGATGACATAGAGACCCGATGATACGGTATTCGACTACGTCTTTGGCTCGACTGGCGTTTCTCTCAAATACTACCGCCGGGTCGACTTTCCAACCCCTTCTCACAACCTTCTCATTTACACTAATTCGTCATAGGAAGACGGACAACTCAACAGCATCTTCCTCTTCTCGTAGTCTTCGCAGAAGCGGCCAAACCTTCCCCCAGGTAAGGTATGCACCCGATTTTCGTCGCTCGGCACAACGCGGCCAACATTTTCTCGGCGCAGAACTCAAATGATCCAGGCGCGGCGCACCTGCCTCACCACAAGGTCCGCGGCGCAGATGCTGCATACATCTCTCGTCCATCCCCGTCCATCTTACTCGCCGACCTTGGCACCACCGATCCGCTCCGCCCGGTTTCTACCGGATGACCCATGGCACTGAAGACACGATGATGGCGTCTGGGCTAATGCTTTCGTCGCTCGCGCGGCTATCATCGTCCGTTGTCATGCGCCACGCCGCGTCCGCCGCGTTGGAACAAGTCTTTGTCGGGAGCGTCAAGACGCAATAGCAGTCGCGGCGGGACTACATCCGCACCCCGCGCAAGGTTGCCGACGAGGACGACATTGTGCCACTCGTGCTTGATGCGGGGCTGCGCCAACAGGTCGGAGAGGAAGTGTGCAGGTGCGGGACGGGGGACAAGCGGCTCGTGTTCGTGCTCAACAAGACTGGTGCGTAGCTATCTGCCTCCATCCTTTCTGCAAATATTTTGGAAAGACAGCTCTGATGACGTAGATGTACGAGTTACGGATTCTGAAGCAGCTGAAGACGCAAAAGTGCCGCAAGAGGTTCTAGAATGGGCACATCGCACCGCATCATGGCCAAGACGTCGATCCTCACTCACGGGCCGACGAGTGAGCGAGGCAGAGCCGTATCCATTCTCCTACAGCCTCTTGCTCATGACGACATCCCGACACCGCCAGCTCATGACTCTCATCCTCAAAGACCTCAACACCCGATGACATGGGGTAGTCGGCTACGCGCCTACGCCGTTTGGGTCGATTTGTGACCACTAGTGTTCCTCTCAAAAGTTCGACGGCATCGTGCTCAATCGACCATGGACGCGAAAGAAAAACCCTCGAATGAAGTACGGACCGGATTTTCGTCGCGCAGGATACTGCAGCAAACATCGCGCAGGCTCGCGACTCAAAATAGGATCCAAGTGCGGTCGATCTCAAAGTTCTCAGTGCACCAAAGCAGCGCAGGCGCTCCATACGTCCGCCGTTGTCGGCCTCCGTCGGTACAAGAAAGTGCACTTACTCGCCAGCCTGGCCATTGATCCGGTCCGTTTAGTCTTCGCCGCACGACTCACCGCACCAAGACGTAATGGTGCCGGCGAATAGCTGACGTATCACGCCCCATTCGCTATGCCGGAATAGGCCTCTGCCAGGAGTGGCAAGGTGAAGGAACTGTATCCTCTACACCCGTACGCTCAAGGTGGCCGACGACCCTGCCACCGTATTTCTCGTGCACGACCCGGTTGAGTGCTGCGGCCAGCTGATCTAGAGGTGCGCTGATGCGAGGCGGAGGAGGGCAAGGGGCCCGGGTTTGGTTCGTGGTCCTGCAACAAGATCGGTATGTGCCTTCTGCATTCTGCCTCCGTTCCGCCTTCTCCGTCGAATTCTCGAATGCGTGGCGTGACTGGATAACATGTACCTGTTCCATGCGCTTGGCCATCACCAGTGACGGTTCATTTGGAACGCATGTTGGGTCGCAGCTGGTGTCAGGCACGAGTCGGGTAAAAGCAGTTACGTTCGTGTTCAACAAGATTGGTGCGTGCCATCTGGCCGACTCCATAACCCTTCCCTCTAATTCCCAGACAGACCTGGTGCTGCGTGAGAGTCCCCAGGAATACCTGAAGCACGACGACCTCAACGCTTCCCTTCCTCCCCGTGGGGCCGCACCAGTGCACCTCTGCCTTCTCCAGGCCGAACATTGCAAGGTCGGCTACTGGATGTCGGCACAAGGAGCGTTGTTGACACGCCTGGTCTCAACGTCAGCGTCGTTCCAGCCATCTTTCCCGCGGACCTGGCTATTGATCTGTTCTGCTCAGTCTCCCGCGCGGGGCCCGCGTCACGAAGACGTGATGATGGCGTCTGAGCCCAGACTCTCGTTGCTCGCATAGCTAGCGACTTACACCGCCATGCGCGACATCTCATACTGCGTCGGAGCCGTCGTCTGTCAGGAGCGACAAGACGAAGATGCAGCCGTAGCAGCTCTACGTTCGTTTTGCTCGTGCTTGACCAGGCTGCCGCAGCCAGCCGGTCGAGGAGGACGTGCGCGGGCGCGAGGTGGAGAGCAAGGTCCGTTTTCGTGTTCAACAAGATCAGTATATGCCTTCCGTCTCCATATCCTTCTTCCCAGATAGACTGGCTCGGCGCGAAAATGCGTGCACACGGCCGAAGCATCTCCGCTCCATGACCCTAACGTTACGCTCCCGCTCCCTGGTCGGCTACCAGTATACGAATCACCTTTACTACTGCGTCTCGGGGTGTGCAAGCTGAGCGGGGGGCGCAGACGGCCGGCTTACATCTATGTCTACATCTTGGGTTCGGTATGCATATAGCTGTCTCGATATGTTATCGTCGTGTTGTGTGATGTAGTTTACTTTCACCGGTTCCGCAGTTAGCCGGAACGCATATATGCACTCCCGGCTGAAAGACTGTGAACTTGTAAGGTCTCTCGATGTCATTTATCTCCCACCATCACCAGAAACACCTGTTTGTGTTTGTGTATGTTTTATTATTTGATACCTACTCGCTGCAATATTGTGTCGTATTGTACTGGGCTAGTAGTGCTACTCGGACAGATCGCGGGATTTAGGCTCGTCTAACTCATGAGTTTCCGAGTACGGGTCGTGTGTAATGCACGGTGGGTATGATGTGATGTACGACGGAACTATAGACAGCGAGGATATCGATCGTGCAGGGATCAATAAAAATGGAAAGTATGGATGATACCGGTACGGGGAGACCCATACCCTCTTCTTCAAGAAAGAATTAAGTTGTAACCTCCACAGCGAGACGTGACGAACCTTCTTCCAGCCTCGATCGCCAGCGTGGCTCGCAGGCGGAGTGTGGGAAGCGCCTGCTCGTTCGAAAATAGCGAGCCGACCTGCTCGTGCAGCGCTTTCAGCGAGACCCAGTACAGTACCCACAAGTCAGTGCCAGAGCTGGGGCGGGCAGCCAACGCGTACCTCATCTGCAGAAGACAGTTCGAGAAGCTCGAGCTCCGCGCCAGTATTTCACAGCGTGCCTAACAACCGCTCGTGCGTGCGTGACGTCCACATCGGGCAAGAGTATTAGTACGAGCACGCGACGCGTAGCGCCGCGCTGTGCAACGGACGGCCAGGAGCGAGCGCAGCCGCGAGGCAGGGGGGGTGTCGAGAACAGCGAGGCGAGGCGCACCTACGGGCGGAACCCCAATGGAGTGGGTCAAAAATGCGAGATTCGTGAGGCGCGCACGCACAAGTGTGGCGAGAAAGTCGTCGAGGAACGTGTCAGCAACGTGGAACATGTGAGCGTTCCTGGCACTGCGGCGAGTAGCTCCGCGTCGAAGGCAGGCAGTGTCAGCGCTGTCAGCGTGCCTATCGAGTGGAGCGACGGCTGCGGTCGGCCTCAAAATGTCGGATCTGTGACTGCAATGAGAACCAGCAGGAGGTTTCGGAACATTGGACGTAAGCCGGTTGCAGTCTATCCTGTAATTGGTGGCCCGACGACGCCAAATACTATAAGCTCGATGACATTATCACCAGACGAGGCAATGACAAACCCACAGTATGGATTGAGGTTTTCATGCCATCATTGTTCTGGAAGGGCTCGGAGCAGCTGGGGTGGTACCGGAACGGGCACTCGTGAAGGAACCTGGATGTCGCTGGCATTGATGAAGCCCTGCACGGAGTATCCCTACACTCGCAGCTGGCTCTATGCCTTGCCTGATCCATTCTGTCTCAAGGCACAGGACCAGATGACGGTGAGGTATCACATCAACCAACCTTTCCGAAACCACAATGGCCCACAGCGGGAAACGACTGGAGTTGCAGTTGGAGCTGAGGAGGGGTAAGTTAGGCCAAATGCAGCTAAGAAAAGTAAGGTCTACGCACGTCCTTACGACGCAGTGCCTTGCTTTCTGGAGTGGGATCCACGTGAGGTTGTGGACACCAAATGTGGTGGCGCATCACACTTCAAGCTTCGAGCTTCAAGCTGCAATACCCGCAGGGCTAATTGCGAAACCGATAGGAAGCCATGCCATTTCTGATGGTGCGTAGAAAGGTATTGATGGCGAGGAGTTGTTGACGGAAAAAAGGCTATTTCAAATGAGATGGATAATGGTAGCGATTCTCGTGCCAACTCGGAAAATGGAGAGACTCTCAGCGACGGAAAAGACAGTTAGCACCATTACGGTTAGTGATTCCCACGTCAGTGATTTATTGATAACATCACCGTTGTCATCGTCTGGTCGTAAGAAGCCCCAAACCAAATGACGAAACCATATCCCTACAGCAATCGCACGCACTCGCACGCTTGCGAAGAGCAGACGGCCAGTTCTTCATAGCACCGCCCACCCAAGCTGATCCAAGAATGGCGCTCACTCTCATGGACAAGATCAACTTCGAAACACTCCGTGTGGCTTTAGGTATGCGTCTATCTCCACCTTCTGCTGTGTCTTCCCCCGCTCCACTCGTCTGACTGGACTTTTCGAAAACAGAGCATCGCGGAGATAAAGGTCGCCAGGCTAGACCGCATATTCGAGCAGCCCTTCCACATGGGTCCGGTGGGCAACGCACTCCCCGCCGCCACTATGTGTTCTATATTTGTATTTACTTCTACGACCGCCGCGACCTCTACGAGAGCGGCTGGGAGAGCGACAGATACACCGCGAACAGGTGAATGTGGTCTAAGACATCAGGTGCAATCGTACAAATCATAATGGCACAACTAGTACGACTCCTGGACCATTCGGCAGTAGATGCACTTATCCTTCCTTGTCAACTGCACTAAGAAAATAATCTGCACGGGAATATTGATTCTCATAATTCTATGGAAATGTGATTTCGACCGAAGGCTGAGACAGAACTAAAAGCTTGAGGAGATATTTTCTTAACAAATGCAAAAACAAACGAACCAGATCAATAGCCATGATAAAGCCCGCAAACGACTCGTCAGAATGCTCTTGAGAAGGTGCAGTAAGGTATTGTCGGATCTTCGAGTCAATATTTGCTTCTCGATAGTCAACCTCCGCGCGGGTTAAAGCCGCTTCCGCTGACATGTTTGAGAGACGTAAGAAGGAGGCATGCTTCAAGATGAGGATAACAGCTTCAACAAGCGTTAAATACGCCCTGAAAACGGTAAATGGAAATACCAAGAATCAAATGATAACCGCCAAGACTGGTAGGAGTGAGCTAAAGAGATAAATATGGTAAGCAAGGGACAAATGACCATAATACAAGCGAACACATTTTGAATGGTTGGAAACGACATAATCTGGTCTACCTTATGAAAAAGTGAGATGTTTGGTTGGGTAAACGTATGGAAGAGAACTTACAAACTGAAAAACCAAATGTGAACGAGTCATTGACAAGCTGGAAAGGAGAGAATCGACGCACGCGCTAGAAGAGAAGGGGTGAATCCGATCAATGGAGAGTAACAGGTGTGATCAACAAGAAAAAAAAGGCAGCAAAGTACAGAGCAACTTACACGCTGAAGGCCCGAGACAGACGACGTTAGCAGGCATCAAACACAGCGAACAACGACTCACCAACTGGAGAGCCGAGGACAGCTGTCGTTAGCAGGCTTCAAAGAAAGCGAGCCAGGGTAGCCACTCACCAACTGGAGAGCCAAGGACAGGCGTCGTCAGCAGGCTTCAAACACAGCGAGTCACCGCAGCCACTCACTTCCTGGAGAGCGGAGGACAGGCGTCGTCAGCAGGCTTCAAACACGGCGAGCCGCCGCAGCCACTCACTTCCTGGAGAGTCGAGAACAGCCGTCGTCAGCAGGCTTCAAACACAGCGAGCCACCGCGGCCACTCACTTCCTGAAGAGCCGAAGAAAGCCGTCGTCAGCAGGCTTCATACACAGCAAGCCACCGCAGCCACTCACCCTCTGGGGAACCGAGGACAGGCGTCGTCAGCAGGCTTCAAACACAGCGAGCCATGGCAGCCACTAACTTGCTGGAAAGCCGAGGACAGGCGTTGTCAGCAGGCTTCAAACACAGCGAGCCACCGCAGCTACTTACTCTCTGGAGAGCCGAGGACAGGCGTTGTCAGCAGGTTTAAAACACAGCCACCCACGGTAGCCACTCACGAACTGGAAAGCAGAGGTCAGGTATCGTCAGCGGGCTTCAAACAAAGCGAGCCACGGTAGCCACTCACATCCTGGAGAGCCGAGGACAGGCATCGTCAGCAGGCTTCAAACACAGCGAGCCACGGCAGCCACTCACGTCCTGGAGAGCCGAGGACAGGCGTCGTCAGCAGGCTTCAAACACAGTGAGCCCCCATAGCCACTCACTTCCTGGAGAACCGAGGACAGGCGTTGTCAGGAGGCTTCAAACACAGTGAGCCACGGTAGCCACTCACTTCCTGGACAGCCGAGGACAGGCGTCGTCAGCAGGCTTCAAACGCAGCGAGCTATGGCAGCCACTCACCAACTGGTGAGCCGAGGACAGGCGTCATCAGCAGGCTTCAAACGCAGCAAGCCACGGCACCCACTCACATCCTGGAGATCCGAGGACAGGCGTTCTCAGCAGGCTTCAAACAAAGTGAGCCACGGCAGCCACTCACGTCCTGGAGAGCCGAGGACAGGCGTCGTCAGCAGGCTTCAAACACAGTGGGCCACGGCAGCCACTCACTCCCTGGAGAGCCGAGGACAGGCATTGTCAGCAGGTTCAAACACAGCAAGCCACGGCAGCCACTCACTCCCTGGCGAGCCAAGGACAGGTGTGGTCAGCAGGCTTCAAACACAGCGAGCCACGGCAGCCACGCACTCCCTGGAAAGCCAAGGACAGGCGTCGTCAGTAGGCTTCAAACATAGCGAGCCACAGCAGCCACTCACTCTCTGGGGAGCCGAGGACAGGCATCGTCAGCAAGCTTCAAACACAGCGAGCAACCGCAGCCACTCACGAACTGGAGAGCCGGGGACAGCCGTTGTCAGCAGGCTTCAAACACAGCGAGCCACCGCAGCCACTCACGAACTGGAGAGCCGAGGACAGGCGTCGTCAGCAGGCTTCAACCACAGCGAGCCACGGTAGCCACTCACATCCTGGAGAGCCGAGGACAGGCGTAGTCAGCAGGCTTCAAAGACAGCGAGCCACCGTAGCCACTCACGGACTGGAGAGCCGAGGACAGGCGTCGTCAGTAGGCTTCAACCACAGCGAACCACGGCAGCCACTCACGAACTGGAGAGCCAAGGACAGGCACCGTCAGCAGGCTTCAAACACAGCGAGCCACGGCAGCCACTCACGGACTGGAGAGCCGAGGACAGGCGTTGTCAGCAGGCTTGAAGTTCAAACACAGCGAGCCACGGCACCCACTCACCTCCTGGACAGCCGAGGACAGCCGTCGTCAGCAGGCTTCAACCACAGCGAGCCGCCGCAGCCACTCACGGACTGAAGAGCCGAGGATAGGCGTTGTCAGCAGGCTTCAAACAGCGAGCCACCGAAGCCACTCACTCTCTGGAGAGTCGAGGACAGGCATAGTCAGCAGGCTTCAAACACAGCGAGTCACCGCAGCCACTCACGAACTGGAGAGCCCAGGACAGGCGTCGTCAGCAGGCTTCATACACAGCGACCCACCGCAGCCACTCACGAACTGGAGAGCCGAGGACAGCCGTTGTCAGCAGGCGTCATACACAGCGAGTCACCGCAGCCACTGACGAACTGGAGAGCCGAGGACAGGCGTCGTCAGCAGGCTTCAAACAAAGCGAGCCACCGCAGCCACTAACTTCCTGGAGAACCGAGGACAGGCGTGGTCAGCAGGCTTCAAACACAGCGAGCCACCGCAGCCACTCACGAACTAGAGAGCAGAAGACAGGCGTTGTCGGCAGGCTTTAAACAGCGAGCCACCGCAGCCACTCACTCTCTGGAGAGCCGAGGACGGGCGTCGTCAGCAGGCTTCAAACATAGCGAGCCGCGGCAGCCACTCACGAACTGGAGAGCCGGGGACAGGCGTTGTCAGCAGGCTTCAAACACAGCGAGCCACGGCAGCCACTCACTCCCTGGAGAGCCGAGGACGGGCGTTGTCAGCAAGCTTCAAACACCGCGAGCCACGGCAGCCACTCACTTCCTGGAGAGCCGAGGACAGGTGTTGTCAGCAAGATTGAAACGTAGCGGGACGGTAGCTGCTCACAAACTGGATCACAGAGCACCATGGTGCATGGTCTCGTCAGCCGATCTCGAAACCGCGAGTAAGAGCTGACACTCACCCACTACGAGTTGGGCGGCATCAACCATCATGAGTCACGCATCACAATTTAAGACTTGATTAACTTACCCAGATGTATGGAAACGGGAAAAGACATCCCTGGAGAATATCTTTGACGTCCATGCCAGTGTGGGAATGGACACTGCAATCCTTGTTGTCATAGTCGTGTAGTTCGCCCTCGAAATTGGCGCACTCACCGCTTCAAAGCTCTTTTAACACTCAATTCTAAATTTCCCCTCTGCACAGCCAAAAGCATTAATCCGACAATGTCGTCATTCAAAGCTGCAGCCGTCGTCTCAATAAGCTTATCGCAGCCCAGACTTTGCTTGTGCATCTCTGGCGAAAAGTATTAGCACCTAACTCCAGTATTTGCCTCTCAACCTACGTTCTAATCGCACGAATCTCACATCATCACCAAGGGGGTTTACATAGTGCTCTTGAAATTGTTTCTCCGCCACATCAAGTACATCACCATTTGGGCTTCCGAAATCTTCCACATGGATTTGGACATTTCGCCGGAATTGATCATATTTTGTAAACACAGCAATCACAGGGACTGAACATTATTTGTTGAATGCAGTCACGAATCCCAATAATGACGCACCATTCCGTTCAGGACAGATGTCCTTGAAATATTTGAGATCAAGCTGTGGTCGCTGGTTGTCCATTGGGACGCAGTACCTCAAAATATGTCCGTCAGTTGTCGTAATCGCGAACACTCGGGAATCCAACCATATCGCATGTAGTCTGTCCCGCAGTCGCCCTTCTCCACACTTGCTTAGAATGAATTTGCGCAAAATGTCGAGTTCCCCTGCGCTACCTGATTCGATCCCACGAGAGTCATGGAAAACATAGCCCCGATGATTGGAAAATACAAGTTCGTCATCGATCCTGTGCTCGCCTCGCTGGCTACATTTTAGAGGCAACCGAAGAGAAGTACCACTGTCACTTACATCCATGGACGGGTCGAGTTTAACCTGGTCGGCAGTGAGTTCAGATTCGCGGACAAAAGGTTGGACTACGTACCTCTTCCCCTCCCCGGTAAATGATGGGGCTCTTTGTCGTTTCGCAGATTCTCTTGAGGATCGACGTCTTTCCTGCGTTCGCCCTTCCTATGATGAGCACTCGAAACCGGACTTCTGGAATTCCACGAGGCGGCTGCTGGGTGTTCATTGGAGCGATAGTGTTTGTGAAGGTGGTCTGAGAGCCAAAAACGCGAGTGACGTCCGCCGGCTATAGGAGGGATTTGACGGCTTTCTTGCACCAGAGAATAACCAAAGACTCACGGATTTGGATTTCCTGTACACAAAGGTCACGGTAACGCGATGGTTGCTATCTGTGAAGCCGCTCAGCAAGAAGTGGACTGTATGGGGAACATGACATCATCACCTTCCAGACGGACAACCTTGTCGTCTCCGAACTGGTATGGCTTGAACTCGACAGAAACCTCAGCAACCCTTATTTTGAAAAGCGCTCGCTGGATGGTCAACGTAGCACTGGTGTGGGTCTTAAGATAGCTACGCGGAATAAATTAGCATTCGACGGTGAGGGCAAACACGGCTGATGACACGAACATATCAATGTTCCAACGAACAAGGTCGCTGTTCAGGAACAGCCTACTCTTGAATTGGTTAGACGTGTGAGTGACACCGGCGTCATCCTTTAAAACGAGCTCGATGTCGGATATAGGACGTGTTTTGATAAAATCGACAGATATTTCTGCGCAACTACATCAATTCTTTTCAGAAGTAATGGTAGATCCTATATACCTTTCAAGTGAATAACTCTGTTCGTGAATTGGTCAGCTTATGCTCGAAAGGACGCCGTTCGACTAACTGAGTTTGATCGTCGACATCAGTTGCAGATCGTGAATTCGATTCCATCGCAAGATATGATGATTTTGGTTGTTTAAGCTTGAGTGCTGTATAAAGAACTCTGATGAAGCAGATGGGTGTACGGGCGACAGATGAAGGTAGGTAGGCAAGTACAGTCGTGAGACACGCACGTGTGAAAACAGCAGCGCCACCGCGGCGTTGAGCGCTTTGAGCCGTTCTGTTCCGACTTCAACACGCCTGGAATCACCAACTCCCGTCAGCTCTCCGATGACACGGGTAGTCGACGTCGCCGATTGGCTCAACTTGTGGCCGTCACGGTTGGCGTTTCTCTCACAAATCCAATCTTTCTTGATTACACCAATTCCGAGTCATCAGAAATAATCAACTCGACAACATTCCCTTCAATCACCCTTGTGACCTCTCGAGTCTCGACAACACACGCAAAAGACAAACCAAGCCTATCCCTCAAATGAAGCACGCATCCAATTATTTTTGCTCAGGACGTCGGTCTGGCTCAGAACTCGAAAATGGGTCCAGCTGCCGGGCACCTGCTTGATCTCAGGGCCAACAACGCAGGGGTAGAGCACGCCATCTTGTCCGCCGACCTAGCCCCTGATCCGTCCCATCTATTCTCCGCAGCGAGATCCGCGTTACGAAGACGCGACCGTGTTGTTTGAGCTCGGACTCTACCCAGCTGGGTGCCGCGGCCGGCTTGTCGAGGAGGACGTGCGCGAGCACGAGGCGGAGGGCCAGCGGTCCTGGGTGGGTCGTGTTCACGCTCAACAAGATCGGTGCGTGCCTTCCGCCCCTTCTCTCTCACATACCCGACTGACGCACTTTCCTCCGCACCACTACCCCAATGATTCGGTCCTGATCCCCGGTATCGGTGCCTTTGACACCAGCGTACTCTTCCGCCTTCTCATGGTGTACAAGTCGCGCGGGGGCACAGACGGTCGCATTATATCAACTGAAATGCGTATTCACTGTCACTGTTTAGATCGAACTTCCGAAAGGCGGTGGTCAACTCGATTAGGTGGGCCGAAATCAGCTTATGATGCAGTAGAGTAACGCAATGTAATCTACTTATCTTCCACCGGAAATACCGGTGTGTGTAAATGTGTATTTTTTCTGATACATGCTCGCTGCAAGTTCGTCGTGAATTCGATTATACTATACTTGGCCAATAGTGCAGCTCTTCTCAAGAGGAGCGAAGCGCGCGATCGGGAAGAGTTTAGACAAGTTGATGAGTTGCTGAGTACGTGTCGTGTTATATACACGGTGGGAGTAACGTGATGAATATGAACTTTGCGACGGAACCATAGACAACTATAATGCGAGGATATCGGGTAGCGATCGTGTAGGATCAACAAAAACGAGAGTGGCCGTCTGGATGGAGACCCGAACCCTCCTCTCCATAGAAAAAAGGAAAAGTCGTAATGGGTATGGCGATCGAACGAGAGATATGTACGTAAAGAAAACATCCAAAAAAAGAGAGAAGAAAAATGAGCATGCACGAGTTCAGTTCACGCATACCCACTCCTCTGACTCGAGTTCCCAATGCGCCCCCGAAGGAAACACGACGCAGCGTAATCCCGATCTCAGTGGAGGTCGCGTCCACAGCGCGAGACGCGACGGACCTTCCTCTGACTTGGCTGCCTCGGTCGCCAGCGTAACTCGCAGGCGGAGCGTTCGGAGCGCCCGGATGTCCGGCAATAGCGATCCGACCTGCTTTCACAGTGCTTGAAGCGAGACCTAGTACTGATCAGACAGAGAAAGAGCCGAGGGGGGGCAGCCGACGCGTACCTCATCTGGAGTCCCGTCGAGACTCAACTCAAGCTCCTCGAGCCCCGCGCCCATATTTCCCAGCGCACCCAATGCCCGCCCACGCGTACGCACGTCCACGCCAGGCGCGAGTACGAGTCCGAGCTTCTTCGGCGCGCCGTCGAGCGCGCTAAACAGGACCCCGGGGCGCAGGCCGTCGTACAGCGTGCTCGCAATGTGTAGCGTCACGCAGTGGAGCGGACGACCAGGAGCGAGCGCGGCCGCAAGGCCAGGACATCGAGCACGGCAAGGCGCGGCACGGCGGCTGACGGGACGTCGTGCGCTGCGGGGGGCACGCCGACGAAATGGGGCAGAGCTAGGTGGGTGAGACGCGCACGCGCGGGCGCGGCGAGAAAACCGACGAAGAATGCGTAGGGCAGCGTGTCAGCGAGCAGCGTCAGGTGCGTGAGCGTGCCGGGCGCCGCGGCGAGCAGCTCCGCGTCGAAGGCCGGCAGCGTCAGCGCCGAAAGCGCGCGCATGGAGCGGAGCGCCAATGCCAGCGCGAGTACGAAGGACGCACCGTGCGGGTAGGCGCGCAGCGTCAGCGTCGTCACGGGCGCCGCGAGATGTGGCGCGCCTGCTAGCCGCGCGATGCAGGCGTCAGGGTCGTCTGCGGACAGCTCGAGCGTGCGGTAGAGCGCGAGCTGCGCGGCGGCGCTGAAGCGCTTCGAGACGCGGGTAAGGACGGGCAGCCGCGAGCGCGGGACGTGCGCCAAAACAAATGAGAGCGGGATCGGAGGGCTTTGGCGCACCTGCTGACGGGCGAGCCGTGGGCTCCGCGGCTCGAATACCTGTGGGGAAGTCACTATGACGCGCTGGGGCAGTAGTGGTGCAGGTGCGGACTCGATCGGGAAGTGCAGGAATGCGGGTGGGCTGAGTGTGCGGGCGCGGGGGGTGCGTCTGGAAGGAGGACCGTGCGCCAGGTGGGACAATGTATGTTGGTACGCTCGGGAATATCTCGGAAATGCGCGGGAAGGAAGGTGAGACAGGAGAATCGGTGCAGGCCATGTCCAACTCGGAGATAATGCTAGCACGTCGCCCGAGGCCGCTAGGAGGACGGATATCTGATGATGGAGGCGATGGTGAGCGGCTAGGAGAGCGGGGCCATGGGACATTGGAGATGTGGGAAATGGCCTTGGAGGAGGGGCGTCCTCGACCCCTGCGAAAATGTAACAAGGAAGTAAAGGTTATCATCCGCCGGCGCAGGGATATCGAAGAGATCATAGATGGTGAGGCATGAGATCTAAATGAGACTGGGCGTGTCTTTGATGTCGAGATTTTGGGACTGCTTGAACCTACGCATGCATGAAGGACGGCGTGGCGCAAGGGGAGTTGTAGGGGGAATGGGGAACAAGCAGGCTGGAAGCAAGGCGCCCAAGTGGAGTCGCGTGTTCGTGCTCTAGATCGGTGAATTCCATCTGTCTCTCAAATTGTCTGAAAGACCAGTGAGGTACCTCTGTAATGGGGCACTGTATGTCCGTCAGAGCGACGGAAGCAGAAGTTGTTAAAGTTTGTTGTCGATTCGATCTCATTCTCGATCGATGGTTCACACGGTTTACCTTCCGCGCAAACAGCCACTCAGCCAAGCTTGACCCTCATCAACCCATGTCAACGTCTCAATCTCGTCGCTGAATACATCTGCAACATGCCAACGGGAGTTTGGCAACACATTGCTGTACTCGACTACCTTTGCGACCACTAGGTTGGCGGAACTACTGGTGTGCTTTCCTTAGGTTTTTTCTCCATCTTACCTATTCTTCCCACCCGCCGATATCGAGTCGCAGCTGGAGATACCATAGTCTCCACCCAGACTACATTCACCAGCGCATAAAACGTCTGGGCCAAATCTGCAAACTCCGCCTTCTACTCCTCATGTTTGCTATCGTGCGTCGCATTTCCAGTGCTCTTTGCATCCTGCTCATCCCGCTATCCGGTCGGGACTCCAAGATCCCGGTCGAGAGTTGACGAAACTTGGGAGTCTACCCGCTCAGCGCTCAATAACATCACTGTCATCGTGGCCTGGTTTTTAGCGTCTTCCCACAAAACTACAGAACCCTACGCTCACACCACAGCCCTCATGAATGCAGGCATGTGCATACAATGCAGACGAGGTGTTCCAATACCTCACAGCCTAGGAACAGTCCGAGCACTGCCCGCTCACGCTGATCTGCGAGTACACATTCAAAACGTGCGTCGATACTCACGGCACTGACGAGTATTCCGCATCTGACCAGGACGGTCTTCGAGACGTTCCGTACGTCACTAACGTGTCATTTTCTGCGTGTCCATCTGCCCACCTTCTCTCACTACCTCCTCACAGGACGTGTCGAAGACGGAGCCTCACGAAGATCGCAAGGGCCAATGCGGTCCGACTTGCTCGGCTCCCCGGATCCGGCCTGAAAATCGTCGTCAGGCTGAAGAACGCATTCGAGCGGCCCTCCCGCACTGGCATGGCAGGCGACACCCCGATCAACCTCCAACCTGCCGTACCGTGCAGCCCAGCAGACAGAGGTGGTGCCAGCATGAGCAGATGAATGGGCATTGGTGTGGACGCTCTTTGGGGCTTCGAACTCAGACTCGACTCCCCCTCGCCTGGTCCTGGGCCGGCGCACGGCGACACGTCGTCCGAGTGCGGGCGTGAGGAGTGAGAGCCTACCCTAGCTCGCAGCAGTGTCGCGGCCCGGGGTAGTGCATGGTCCGGTAGTGGTCTCGTTGGCCCTCGGCCTCTATCGGCCTCATAAGTTCATATAGCTTCGTATATCAAATTCCTATTCTGCACCCTCTCACCAACATCGACTCATCGTGAGAAGGAACAAGAAGTCCCACAGTATTATCTCAGTCGACGTAAAGAAACGAACCTTACATCAAGTATTCACCCGGTCACCGTCGAGCTAGATAGCGCCCTCATATCGCACCAGAACAGAACTCAAGAACGACCCCAGGCGTCCCGCGCTTGCCCGAATTCAAGCGTCAAGGCCCGCAGAGAAGAAATGTAGATTTTCAGTACGTGCCAACCTTTCCGCTCAGTCTCCACCAGAACCCAAGTACAGTAATATCTAGGCACATCGCAGCAGCGCAGAGAAGGAGCACAGGCGCTCAGTATCGTCAGCCATCGCTGACCGTCTTGCTCGCCGCCCTGACCAGTCTCTATCACGTGATCCGCGCATTAAAGACGTAACGATCCCAGACTCTCACGTAGCTAGCGGCTTCCATCCCCATGCGCGACGTCCCTTTGTGTCGGAACAGGCATCTTCCTGGAGCGGCAATATGAAAGGTCATCTGTAAGTGTTTCTACATCCGCACGCTGCACGAGGTCGTCAATGAGCCTGCCACCGGCTTGATGCTCGGCCGAGGCGGGAGGTCAGTAATTTTCGTGCTCAACAAGATCGCCTGCATGCCTTTCATCTGTCACCTTTTCGGATAGATCTTGTGCTGTGTGTAGGAATGCCCACGCATGGCTGAAGCATCTCTCCACCACGACCTAAACACCACACCACGTAACTTTAGGTCTGTATGCACCTAGTGGTTAATCCGCTCGAGAAGTGACGTCGTTGTGTAGCTTGATGTACTGTTACTTTTTGGGCTAGTTCCGGAGGACGGCGACAACTGGATCAGGTTGCAGTTTAGGTGCGGTACATTCTCGATGTGATCTATCGCCCGCCATCACCGGAGTGTCTCGTGTGCGTATGCGTGTCATTTTATGATACCTACTCGCAGCAAGGTTCCGTCGTCAATTCGATATAACCAATAGTGCAGCTCTTTTCAACAGAATTGTAACAAAGCACACGATTCGTGAGAGTTTAGACGAGTGTGTGAGTTACTGAGTACATGTGATAACATGCCGTACACGAGCTTTACGACACGGAACTACTATAAGTCCAGCACTTGCAGCGAGTCATAGATACAGTGACTTCGAAGCGATCTGTCTGAGCTGAGCGAGGCAGCCGTGTACCTCATCTGAGGCACCCTCGAGAGACAGCTCGAGCAGCTCTAGCCCCGCGCCCGGATTTTCCAGCACGCCCAACAACCGCCCACACGTGTGCAAGTCTATATCGGGCTAAACTGAGTACGAGCTCGCCGCCGAGCGCACTAAACAGCGCTGCGGAGCGCAAGTCGTCGTACAGCGTGCTTCCGATGTGTAGCATCATCACACGGCGCAGCGGGCAGCCGTCGGGTGCAGGCGAGAAAGTTGTCGAAGAGCGCGTAGGGCAGCATGTATGCGAGCAGGTGGGGTGAATGAGCATGCCCGGCGCGGCAGCGAGCGGCCCCGCATCGGACGCCGGCTGCGTCAGCGCTAACAGTGTGGCACACTCATCGAGAGAGCGACAGCTGCCGCCGACCGCACAAACGAGCTTTCGCCTTCAAATTTCAGATCTATGAGCTGCAATGTAAACCAACAGAGTGTCATCAGTGCAAGGACCAGGAACAGATGGGCCGGTTCCAGTCATTCCCATACATAACTGGTGACCCGAGGACGTTGAATACGTGCTCGGTGACGACATCTAAAGACAAGGCGATGACAAACTCTCAGTAAGGAGCGATGCTTTGATGAATTTAGTTGTTCTGGAAGAGCTTTACGGCGGCTGGGTGGCGACGGGTTGTTGACGCAAAAAGAGCGACTCGAACTGTTTTGAACAAGGTTTTGAACGACTTATCGACAGTTTGTACCGGTTCTCGTGCTGACTTGGACAAGGGAGAGTTACTCGGCTAATTGTGACATATTGAATACGCAATGGAGATTCTAGGTAACGAGAAGGTGTCGCGGCATAGACTTGGGCATAAAGGTGCGTAGGCAGAGCGGGAAAAAACCCGACAAGTGTGCGTCACCGGTTCAAAGCTGCGTCAACACTCAATTCTGAACCATCCCTCTGCATAGCTGAAACCATCGATGCAACGACGTCATAATGCAATGCCGCGGCCGTCTTCTCAATAAGTTCATCGCAGCGCTTAAATGGCCTGTGTATTTCTGCCGAAAAACATCAGTACGTAAGCCATCCATCAACCCTGAACCCACTTTCTAATCGCGCGAATTTGACATTATCACCAAGGGGATGCAGGTAGTGCTCTTGGAATACTTTCTCTGTCACGTCAGATACATTGTCATCTGGACCTCCGAAATCCTCTAAATGTATTTGGACATTTCGGCGGAACTGGTCAAATTTTGTAAACACAACGATTACAGGGACTTTGAAACTGTTGTGTTAAATACAGTCACGAATGTTCGTAACGACGCACCAATCTTGTCAGGACAAATGTCTTTGATATATCTGAGATCGAGCTGTGGTCGTTGGTTGTCCATTGGGACGCAGTACCTCAAAACACGGCCGTCAGTTGAGAACGTGTAAACACTGGAGAGTTCAAACCATATTGCATGTAACCTGTCTTGCAGTCGCCGTTCTCTACACTTGCGTCGTATGAACTCCTGCAAAATCTGAAGTTCCTCCGTGCTACCTGACTCGATTCCGCAAGAGTCATGGAAAACATAGCCCCGATGATCGGAGAATACAAGTTCGTCGTCGATGTTTTGCTTGCTTCGCTGGCTCGATGCTTAGAATCAACTGAAGAGAAGTACTATTGTGACTAACATCCATGGACGGGTCGAGTGTGACCTGGTCCGCAGTGAGACGACCAAATCCACAGACAAAAAGGTTGAACTACGTACTACCATCTCGTTTCCCCGATAAATGACAGGGCTCTCTGTGGTTTCACAGATTCTCTGCAGGATCGATGTCTTTCCTGAGTTCGCCCTTCCTATAATGAGGACTCGGAACTGGATTTCTGGAAGTTGATGATAGGGTCGCTGGATGTCCATTGGAGCGACGGTGATTGGGAAAGTGGCCTGAGAGCCAAGAACAGGAGTGACGTCTGCCAACTATGAGGAATTCAACGGCTTTCTGGAACCAGAGAACAACCAAAGACCCACGGATTTGGATTTCCCGCACACAAAAGTCACGGAAACGCGATGGTTGCTATCTGTAAAGGCGCTCAGCGTGAAGTGGACCGTACTCGGAGAAAGACATCAGCACCTTCCAGACGGACAACCTTGTCGTCTCCAAACTCGTGTGGCTTAAACTCAACCAAGATCTCGGCAACCCTTATTTTGAAAAGCGCTCGCTGGATGGTCAACGCAGTGTTGTCATGACCCGGGTCTGACCCCGTCATTTTCTGACCCGCGCCAGCTGACTATATTTTAGTCATTTAGTCATGGCGCGTCAAGGGGTGGGAAGTTTCTAAAAAGGGAAATGACAGAAAACAAGAAAGCACGAGGGAGACTGAAGCGTGTGAATTATTATATTAATAATAATTTCATAAAAAAGAATCCTTCTGGATCTAAATCGAATTTCAATGTGGTCCTCCGTTACCTCGCCGGGCCGCGCTGCCGATCAAAAGATCTTATCTTATCTTTTCTCACGCTTTATCTGACTGACCCGTCAAAGGTCAGTCAGGTTTGCATGACCCGGTTACCCTGACCCTCGTGACCCGGCGTCAGCCTGACCTGTACAACACTGGGTCAACGTAGCTCTGGTGTGGGTCCTAACATAGCTGTGCGGAATAAATTAGCACTCGACGAGGAAAAAAAAATTACACGAACATGTTGACGTTCCAAAGAACAAGGACACCGTTCTTGTATTTGTTAGACTTGTGTGTAACGTCGGATGTGGGACGTGTCTTGATAAAATCGACAGATATTTCTACGCAACTATATAAATTCTGCTCGGAAGCAATAGTAAGTCCTATGTACCTCTCAAGTGAATGTTTCTGTCCGTGAACCTGTTAGTCTAATCTCGAGTGAAAGCTGTTCGACTAACCGATCTTGATTGTCCATATCAGTTGCAGATCGTGTATTCTGTTCAATCTCAAGATAATGAATTTAGTTTTTTGAGCCTGGGGGCTGTGTGAAGAACCCAAGGTGTACGAGCGACGGATGGAGGTTGACCTGAAGATGCAAGAAGGTCGTGGGATAGAAGGTCGTGAGATACACACACGTGTGAAAAATAACAGCATCGCCACCGGATGCAGAGCCGTGGTTCTGTCCCCACTTTCCCGTCCATAGCAACATCGCCAATTCCCGTCGACTCATCGATGACACGCCGTTTAGCTCGATTTGTTCTCTTTTAAACGACTATACCTTCCATCTTGCCCGCTGACCTCGACATTGATTCGTTCCCATCTTCACCTCGTCGCCCGAGTCACGGAGACGCGACGATGGCGTCTGAGGCCAGACTCTCGTCGCTCGCGTAGCTAGCGACTTCCGTGACCATGCACGACGTCCCATCTACTGCGTAGGTGCCGGCATCTTCCAGGAGCAGAAAGACATAGGAGCAGTCGTAGCAACTCTACACCCGTTATCCCGACATCGTCTTGCTCACGCTTGATGCGCACGACCCGGCTGTGCGTCGCAGCCGGCCGGTCAAGGAGGATGGGCGGGTGCGAAGCGGAGGGCAAGCAAATCGATTCGCGCTCAACAAGATCGGTACATGCCCTCCATCTCGATATACCCTTTTCTCTCGAATTATCGGATAGACCTGGTGCCGCGTGAGAATGCACATGCCTGGCTTGGCTGGAGCAGGTCCGCACTACGACCCCAACGCTGCCCTCCCGCTCCGCAGGCTCACGAATCACCTTTGGCACTGCGCCAGCGTACACTTCCGCCTTCTCATGGTATACAAGGCTACAAGCCGAGCGGGGGCCGTATTATATCAGCCGGAATGCGTATCCACTTCTCTATCTGAACTGGTTCCGAAGGTCAGTCGATCGGATTGGGTAAACACTATTGACGGAGCAGTACAGTAACGTCTCGATGATGTGATATATTTTCAACCGTCATTAGAAACACGTATGTGCGTCACGCGTATGTGCTATTTTCTAATACCTACTTGCTGCAAGGTTTTTCCGTGAATTCGATTTTACTGTACTTGGTCAAACCGAAGACGAACGTAGCGCGCAATTCGGGAGATATAGGTGAGCTGCTGGGTACGTATCGTCTGCTATGTACACGGTAGGGCTAACGTCATGTATACGGCTTGTACGACGGGACTATAGACGGCGATAATGCGAGGATATCGAGTAGCGATCATGAAGGGGTCAATAAAAAGGGGGGGAGGCGTCTAAATAGAGGCCCACACCCTTCTCAAAGAAAAAAATGGTGAAAACGTATGCGTAAAGGAAACAAAAAGGAAAGAAAAGTGACCGTACGTGAGTTTGGTTCACACGTACCCACTCCTCCCGCTCAAGTTTCCAGTGCGCCCCGAAGGAAAGACGACGTAGCGCAATGCCAATCCGAGCGGGGGTCGTGTCCAAAGCGGGAGACCGACGGGCCTTCGTCCGCCTTGGCAGCTTCGATCGCCATAGCGTAGCGGAGCATGCGAAGTGCTTGCACGTTCAGCAACGGCAAGCCGACCTGCTTATACTGCGTTTGCAGCGAGACCTAGTATCGATCGGTCAGAGAAAGAGCCGACGCGGACAGCCAACGCGTACCTCATCTTGATGTACCGCCGGTATTTCCCAGAGCGCCAATAACCGCCCACGCCAGCGCAAGTCCACGTCGAGTCCGAGCTCTTTCAGCGCACCGCCGAAACAGCGCTGCGGGTCACAGGCCTGCATACAGCATGTTCGCATTGTGCAGCGTTACGCGGCGAGTGGACGGCCAAGAGCGAGCGCAGTCGCGAGGCCGGGGCTGTTGTCGAGCACGGCAAAGCGAGGCGAGACGAGGCGTGGCGATTGGCGGGACGTCGTGCGTTGCAGAGGGTACGTGGGGCAGCGCGAGGTGGGTAAGATGCGCACGTGCAGGCGCGGCGATAAAGTCGTCGAAGAACGTGTAGGGAAGCGTGTCCGCGAGCAGCGTGAGATATATGGGCGTGCTCAGCGCCACGACGTGCAGCTCCGCGTCGAAGGCCGGTAGCGTCAGCGCCGATAGCGCGCGTATAGAGCGGAGCGCCAGTGCTAGTGCGAGCACGAAGGACGGGCTGTGCGCGGGCGGATAGGCGTACAGCGTGAGCATCGTCACAAGTGTTGCAAGGTATGGTGCGCCAACGAGCCGCGCGACTCATGCACCGGTGTCGTCGGTGGAGAACTTGAGTATGAGGTAGAGCGCAAGTTGCTCAGCGGCGCTGAAGCACTTCGAGACATGGGCGAGGACGAGCAGTCGCAATTGCAGGACAGGAGCAGGTGGGTACATTTGGAAGGAGGATCGCGCTGGGCGGGATGATGTGTGTTGGTATTCAGGAACATCTCGGACATGCGTGGGAAAGAAGGTGAGACGGCCGAATCGGTGCAGGCCATATCCAGCTCGGAGATAATGCTGGCGCGTCGCCTGAGGCCGCCGGGAGGGCGGATATCTGGAGAGGAGGCAGCTAGGAGAGCGGGGCTACGACATAAGACGGGGCGTGCCTTTGATATCGAGGTTTCGAAATGCTTGAACCTGCGTAGAAAAGAAGACATGGTGCAAGGAGGAGGGGGCCATAGGGGGGAAAGGGAAACTGAGAGGCTGGAAGAAAGGCCGCCAAAGTGGAGTCGTCTACAAGGTCGGTGCGTTCCATCTGTCTCTCTCTGATTGTCGGAAAGACAAGGTGACGTACCTGTATATCCCCGGCGTTGTATCACAGACGCTTTGTAGGAGTCGGAATTGGAGAGACGGAAGCAAGAGTTGTTGATCGTCGATTTGATCCCGTCCTCGATCGATGATGGTTCACTGTCACCGTTCACACGATCGATCGGCTCACCTTCTTTGAGGCTCAGCCCAAAATGATTCATGCAATTTGCCGGCCCATCCGGCTGCAGCTAGCTGGTCGAACGAGGCGGAGGACGAACTGCTCGTGTTCGTGTTCAGCTGCTTCAGCATGATCGGTGCGTAGTTGTCCGTCTCCATCCACCTACACTCTCCGAAATTGATAGACTTGAGGCTGCGCGAGGATGCTCAGGCATTTGCTGTACCACATCCACCTCGACGATGAACTTCCGCTTTGTGGGCTCGCACCAGCGCACTAACCTCCCCTTTGAAACTGCACCAGCGTTCTCTTTCGCCGACCCAAGGTGTATAAGCTGGGCGTCACCACTTGGCGTCGTCAGCACTTAGAATGTCGGCAAAGGCGGTCTAATCAACACCCTCAAGCGCAGAAGGTGGGTCCGAGTCGCTTCATCAGGAAAAACCTACTTTGCTAATTTGAGATAATTTGAGATAATTGAGACTAGCGAACGCTAGCTGTCACTAAGATGTCAATAATTCTTGCCCAATATGGAAATTATCTCAAATTATCTCTCGCTAGCGCGGGAGGTTTTTCCTGATGTTTCCTTTTTTGTGCCCGTTCGAGAGTGATTATTGTCAAGACGCGTACAGGATGGTGTATTCCATGTCTAGCTGGTGGGATTTCCGAAGACTCTGTTGCTCTAGTGTACGCTGTTGATAGTCAACACTCTCGGTGTCATCTTTGCTAGCGTTGAGGAAACACGGGGACGAAAAGTGGTCTTCTGTGCTGGTGCATAGCGTGGTCAAACCAGAGGGCATCGACGGCCCCATTACTTACGACGCGTTCTGTTCTGTTCCTCTTCTGGCTCCACTTCTCCGCCGCATGTCGCGGAAGTCCTCACGCACGCAAGCTGAAGGGATGACGAAGGTCTATAATCTGCCCATATTGTGAAGATGCTAGCACTCGGCATAGGCCATCTCCTCAAAGTCGGTCTACTTGTCTGATTGTACAGGCTTAACTAGTACACGATTCCTGGACTATTTCTATCAGATAATGGACGATGTATCCTTCCCTGTGGTATTCCTCAACCCCGGTAAGAAGATAAACATGCACGGGAATAATTCCCAAAACAGTGTAAACCAATGATCTTCTCTATGCAAATGTGTTTTCGACCGAAGACTGAGACGGCACTAAAGTTTGACAAGATATTATCTTAACAGACGAAAGAACAAACGAACCAGTTCAGTAGCCATAAGAAAGGCCGCGAATGACTCATCAGAGTGCTCTTGAGAAGGTGAAGTAAGATATTGTTGAATCCTCGAGTCGATATTTGCGTTATGATAGTCAAGCTCTGCATGAGTTAAAGCTGATTTGCGTGATACGTTTGAGAGACGTAAGAAAGTGGCGTGCTTCAAGATGAGAATAACAGCTACGAGAAAGGTTAAACACACAGTAAAAAACTAAAAATGGAAAAGTGAAATACTAAAGATCAAATGATAACCGCTAAGACGGGTGGGGGTCAACTGAAAAAATATTATAAGCCATAGATGAATGATCATAATACAAAGGGAACACATTTTGAATGGTGGGCAGTGACATAATCTGCTTTACCTTATGACGAAGTGAGATGCATGGTTGAATAAACATACGGAGAAAGCTTACAAACTGGAGGACCGAAGCTAAACACCATTAGCAGACTGGAAAGGAGAGTATGCACGCACGGACTAGTAGATAAGAGACAAGTATGATGAATGGAGAGTAACAGGCGTTATCAAGAGATAAAAGCGGAGTAACGCAAACAGCAACTCACACTCTGAAGGACTCAGACAAACGTTGTTAGCAAGCTCGAAACGGGGTGACGTATGGCAGCCACTCACCAACTGGAGAGCAGAGGACAGGCGACGTCAGCAGGCTCGTCACACAGCAAATTAAGGAGGCCACTCACTTCCTGAAGAGTCGAGGGCGGGCGGGGTCAGCAGACTTGAGACAAAGCGGGTCACAGCAGCTACTCACTCCCTAGAGAGCCGTGGACAGGCGTTGTCAGCCGGCTTGAAACCCGGCGAGCAAGGGCAGCCACTCACATTCTGGAGAGCCGAGGATATGCGTCGTAAGCAAGCTTGAAACATAGTGAGCCACGGCAGCCACTCACAAACTGGAGAACCAAGGGCAGGCATCATTAGCTTGAAACACAGCGAGCCACGGCAGCCACTCACGAACTAGAGAAACAGGGGCAGGCATCATCAGCAGGCTTGAAATACAGCGTGCAACGGCAGCCACTCACCGACTGAAGAACCGAGGACAGGTGTCATCAGCAGGCTTGAAATACAGCAAGCCACAAGAGCCACTCACATCCTGGAGAGCCGAGGACAGGCATCGTCAGCAAGCGTGAAACACAGCGAGCCACCGCAGCCACTCACTTTCTAGACAGCCGAAGACAGGCGTCGTTAGCAGACCTGAGACATAGCAAGCAACGGCAGCCACTCACGAACTGGAGAGCAGAGAACAGCCGTCGTCAGCAGGCCTGAAGCACAGCAAGCCACTGCAGCTGCTCACGAGCTGGAGAGCAGAGGACAGGCTTCGTCAAAGGCTTGAAACACACCGAGCCAGCGCAATCACGCACAGGCTGGAGATCCGAGGACAGGTGTCACCAGCAGGCTTCAAACACACCGAGCCACGGCAAGGACTCACAGACTGGAGAGCCGAGGACGGGCGTCGTAAGCAGGCTTGAAATACAGCGAGCCACGGCAGCCACGTACAGGCTGGAAAGCCGAGGACAGCGGTCGTCAGCAGGTTTGAGACACAGTGAGCCATGGCAGCCACTCACTTCCTAGATAGTGGAGGACAGGCGTCATCAGCAGGCTTGGAAGCCAGCGAGTCACGGCAGCCACTCACCAACTGGAGAGCCGAGGACAGGCGTTGTCAGCACGCTTAAACATAGCAGGCCACGGCAGACACTCACTCCCTGAAGAGCCAAGGATAGGCGTTGTCAGCAGGTTTGAGACCCAGCAAGCCATGGAAGCCACTCACGAACTGGAGAACCAAGGACATACGTCGTCAGCAGGCCCGAAACCCAGTGAGCCATGGTAGCCACTCACTTCCTGGAGAGCCAAGCAAAGGCGTCGTCAGAACACTTGAAACACAGCGAACCACGGTAGCCACTCACTTCCTGGAGGGCCGAGGACGGCCGTAGTCAGCAGGCTTGAGACCCAGCAAGCCACCACGGCCACTCACTCTCTGGAGAGCCGAGGACAGGCGTCTTCAGCATGCCTTAAACACAGCGTGCCATGGTAGCCACTCACTTCCTGGAGAGCCCATCGTCAGCAAGCTTGAGACCCAGCGCGCCACAGCAGCCACTCACCTCCTGGAGAGCCGAGGACAGGCGCCGTCAACAGTCTTGAAACCCAAAGAGCCACAGCAGCGACTCCACTCACATGCTGGAGAGCCGAGGATAGCCGTTGTCAGTAGGCTTGAAGCCGTCAGGCCAGGACGGTCGCTCACATACTGTGGAGCGGAGGACAGGCGTCGTCAGCAGGTTTCAAACACAGCGAGCCATGGCAGCCACTCACTTCCTGGAGAGCGGAGGACAGGTGTTGTCAGCAACATTGAAACTGGTGGGAACGGTAGCCGCTCACGATCTGGAGTGCAAAGAACCAGTGTGGTCAGCTCGGTCGATCTCCAAACCGCGAGTAAGAGCTGACACTCACCCACTACGAGTTCGGCGGTATCAGCCATCATACATCATGAGCCATGTATCGCAATTTAAGACTTCGTTAACACTTACCCAGATATATGGAAATGGGAAAAGACATTCCCGAACAATATATTTGACGTCCATTCCAGTCCGGGAACGGACACTGCAAAGCTTGTTGTCGTCGTTGCTCACTTCGCCTCTTCAATTGGCGCACTCACCGCTTTAATGCTTCTTTAACACTCAGTTCTAAATTACCCCTTTGCACGGCCAAAAGCATCAATCTGACGATGTCGTCGCTCAAAGCTGCAGCTGTTGTCTCGATAAGCTTATCACAGCCCATACTTTGCTTGTGCATTTCTGCTGAAGAAGATTAGCACCTAACTCTGGTTTTTGCCTCCGCACCCACTTTCTAATCGCACGAATCTAACATCATCACCAAGGGGAAGTAGATAGTGCTCTTCAAATTGTTTCTCCGCCGCATCAAGTATATCGTTATCTGGGCTTCCGAAATCCTCCACATGGATTCGGACATTCTGCCGGAATTGATCGTATTTTGTGAACACGGAAATGACAGGGACTGGAAATTGTCTCCTTAAATACAGTCACGATTCTCTTTAATGACGCACCATTCCGTACAGGACAAATGTCCTTAAAATATTTAAGATCGAGCTGCGGTCGTTGGTTGTCCATCGGGACGCAGTACCTCAAAAATATGACCGTCAGTTGTCGTAATCGTGAACACTCAAGAATCCAACCATATTGCATGTAATCTGTCTCGCAGTCGCCTTTCTTGACACTTGCGTCGAATGAATTCCTGAAGAATCCCAAGTTCCTCCGTGCTACCTGACTCAATTCCACGAGAGTCGTGGAAAACATAGCCTCGATGATTGGAAAACACAAGTTCGTCATCGATCGTGTGCTCGCCTCGCTGGCTATATTTTTAGAGGCAATCGAAGAGAAGGACCACTGTCACTAACATCCATGGACGGGTCGAGTTTAACCTGGTCTGCAGTGAGACCGGGTTCGCAGAGAAATAGGTTGAACCCCGTACCTCCTCCTTTCCCCGGTAAATGGCGGGGCTTTCTGTCGTCTCACAGATTCGCTGTAGGATCGATGTTTTGCCTGCGTTTGCTCTTCCTATAATAAGCACGCGGAACTGGACTTCTGGAATTCGACGACGGGGATGCTGGATGTCCATTGGAGCGACGGCGTTTGTGAAGGCGGCCAGAGAGCCAAAGGAGCGAGTGACGACAGGAAGGATTCAACTGCTTTCTGGCACCGGAGAACAGCCAAAAACTCACGGATTTGGATTTCCTGTACACGAAAGTCACGGTAACGCGATGACCGCTATCTGTGAAGCTGCTCAGCAAGAAGTGGTCTGTACTGGGAACAGAACATCGCCACCTTCCAGACGGACAACCTTGTCGTCTCCAAACTTGTGTGGTTTAAACTCGACAGAAACCTCAGCAACCCTTATTTTGAAAAGCCCTCGCTGGATGGTCAACGTAGCACTGGTGTGGGTCTTAAGATAGCTACGCGGAATAAATTAGTATTCGACGGTGAGGGTAAACACGGCTGACACGAACATGTCGGGGTACCAACGAACAAGGGCGGTTTTCTTGAATATTTTAGACTTGTGTGTGACGCCGGCATCGTCCTTGAACACGAGCTCGAGATCGGATGTAGGAGGTGTCTCGATAAAATCGACAGATATTTCTGCGCAACTATATCAATTTCTTCTCAGAAGCAATGGTAGGTTCAATATACCTTTCAAATGAATGACTCTGGTCGTGAATCGATCAGCCTATGCTCGAGAGGAAGCTGTTCGACTAACTGAGCTTGCTCGTCCATATCGGATGCAGATCGTGAAATCGATTCCATCTCAAGATATGATGAATTTATTTAAGCTTGAGTGTGAAGGACTCTAATGGAGCAGATGGAGCGAGAGATGACGGAAGGTGAAGCAGGTGAAGAAAGTACAGTGAGTCTTAGTACAGTAGTAGTCGTAAGACACATACGTGTAAACATTGCGCCACCCGCCACGTAACGTAGCTTGAGCGCTTTGAGTGTTTGGTCCCAACACGCCTGGAATCACCGACTCCCGTCAACTCTCGGATGACACGGGGGCTTCCCTTCCTCTCTCTGCGGGTCGCACCAGTGCGCAAGCGTCTCCTCCGGACGCACCAGTACATCTCCGCCTCCTCCGGTTGTCCGGGCTGGACATCGGAGTAAGCCTCGTCGAACTTCTGGACGTCGGGAAAAGCACTATCGTCAACGCGTTCCACTGAGGAACCGCCGTTCTGTTTCCGGATGACCCCCCGATGACCTCCCGACGATGCAGGGTACAGTAGTCGACCACGCTGATTGGATCGACTTGCGGTCGTTGGGGTTTCTTTTAATATCAAATCTTCTCATTACTCTTGTTCACACTAATAGAGTCAGCTCGACAATACCTCCCTCAACTTGTGACCCTCTCAACAGCCACGCAACATGTCAAAAGCCTACCCCTCAAATGGAATCTTAGGACATCGGTCTGGCTCAGAACTCCAATGGGACCCAGGTTCCCACCTACCGATCTCAGGGTCAGCAACGCGGAGAAAGAGTGCGCCACCCTCTCCATTTTTCTCGTCGACCTGGCCACTGATCCGTTCTTCCTAGTCTCCACCTCGTAACCCGCTTCACGAAGACGCGACGACGTCAAGCTCAGACTTTCGTCGCTCGCGTAGCTATCGGCTTTCACCTCCATCGACGTCGTATCTGCTGCGTCGGAGCCAGCGCCTTCCAGCAGCGGCAATACGAAGGAACAGCCGTAGCAGTTCTACACCCATCGGCTCTCCACCTTATTCTTGATGCGCACGACCCGACTGGGTGCTGCGGCCGGCCGGTCGGTCGAGGAGGATGGGCGCGAGCGCCAGGAGGATATGCGGTTCGGTTCGCGCTCAACGAAATCGGTACGTGCCTTCCGTCTTCATACATTCCTTCTCTCTCGAATTCTCAGATAGACCTGGTGCCGCGCGAGAGTTCACATACCTGGCCGAAGCACCCGATTCGTCTTTGGCACTACACCAGCGCACTGCTCTATCTTTTCATTGTGTAAGTGCCGAGCGGAGGCACAGATGGTCGCATTATATCAGCTGGAATATGTATCCGCTGTTACTGTTCGAACTTGTTCCGAAGGACGGTGGTTAATTCGATCAGATTGGGTAAAATCGGTTTTCGGTGCAATACAGTAACGTCTCAGTGATATGATCTATCTCCCATCATCATCGGAAACATCAGCGTGTGCCAATGTACGTTATTTTCTGATACGTCTAGAATTCGATTATACTGTACTTGGCCAATAGTGCGGCTCTTCTCAGACAGAAGAGCGAAGGGCACGATTCGGGAGAATTTAGACAAGTTAATGAATGAGTTGCTGAGTACGTGTCGTGTGTTATGTATACGGTGGGAGTAACGTGATGTATATGGGCTTTACGACGGAACTATAGACAACTGATATCGTGCAGGATCAACGAAGAGGAGTGGCCAGCTGGACGGAGGCCCGAACCTTTCTCTCCATAGAAAAAAGATCAAGTAGTAATGAGCGAATGAGAGATATGCACGCAAAGGAAACATCCAAAAAGAGAAGAAAAATGAGCATGCACGAGTGCAGTTCATGCATGCCCACTCCTCCCGCTCAAGTTCCCAATGCGCCCCCGTAGGAAAGACGACGCAGCGTAATGCTAATCCCAGCGGAGGTCGTGTCCACAGCGCAAGACGCGACGGACCTTCGTCTGCAACAGTAGCTTCGGTCGGCAGAGAAGCCCGCAGACGGAGCGTTCGAAGCGCCTGCACGTTCAGCAATAGCGAGCCTACTTGCTTGTACAGCGCTTGGTGCGATACCTAACTCACAGCGGGCAGCCGACGCGTACCTCATCTGAAGTCCCCTCGAGAGACAGATCGAGCACCTCCAGCCCCACGAGCGAGCGAGCGAACGCAGCGGCGAGGCCAGGACTGCTGTCGAGCACGGCAAGGGGTGGCGCCGCGGCGGAGGGCACATCCTGTGCTACGTGGGGGGGGGGGCACGCCGTCGAAGTGGGGTAGCCTCAGGTGCGTGAGACGCGGGCGGGCGGACGCGGCGAGAAAATCATCGAAGGATGCATAGGGAAGTATATCGGCGAGTAGGGTCAGGTGTGTGAGCGTGCCCAGCGCTGCAGCGAGTAGGTTCGCGTCAAAGGTGGTCAGCGTCAGCGCCGAGAGAGCGAGCATAGACCGGAGCGCCAGGGCCAGCGCGAGCACGACAGATGGGTCGTGCACGGGCGGGTAGACGCGCAACGCGAGGGTCGTGCGCCCGCTAACCGCGCGACGCACGCGTCCGCGTCATCGGCGGATAAATCGAGCGTGCGGTAGAGCGCGAGTTTCATGACGGCGCTGAAGCGCTTCGAGACGCGTGCAAGGACGGGCAACCAGGAGCCGAATGACAACGGGATCGGGGACTCACGCGCCGGCGGTGGTGCAGGTGCGGGCGTGGACTCGGTCGGGGAGTGCAGGAATGCGCGTGAGCTGAGTGCGGGCACGGGTGGGATGTATCTGGGAGGAGGACCGTGCGCTGGGTGGGGACAAAGTTGGTATGCTCGGGAATATCTCGGACATGCGCGGGAAGGAAGGTGAGACAGGCGAATCGGTGCAGGCCATGTCTGGCTCGGAGATAATGCTAGCACGTCGCCCGAGGCCGCTGGGAGGACATATATCTGGAGATGGAGAGGGCGTCCTAGACCCCCGCGAAAATGTAACATGGAAGTAAGGGTTGTCATCCGCCGGCGCAGGGATATCGAGATGGAGGATTGAGATGTCGACGATCGTAGATGGTGAATGTAGCTTGAATCTACGCATGAAGGACGGCATGATGCAAGGATGAGGAGGGGGGGGAAGGGGAACAGACGGGCCGTCCAAGTGCCACTGGAGCGTGAATGAGTATTTCGAAGCCGTTTGCAGGATGGTGATTTGCGATAGAAATTTAATTTAATTATCGAGGTTCTGTGAAGCCTGAGGTGGGTGGCACACCAGTGGTTGCAGAGCGTCGCGAGTGACGCATTCTCGTCGATCTTGGTTCTTCGATTCTGATTCCGTCCACGTCGTGACGATCGAGCAACCCTTGCTCCCGCCGAACTGACGATCTGTCCCACCTTCGACCAAGACATTCCCGGGTTCGCGAAGTGCATGTGAAATTAGAGTCTGCGCCCTTCACAACTTCACACGGTGCTGAGGATGAGGTGGGCTGTACTGGGAGCAAGACGTCGCCACCCTTCCAGACGCATAACCTTGTCTTCTCCAGACTCGTCTGGCTTTGTCTTGACGGAAAATCTCAGTAACCCATATTTTGAAAGCGCCCGCTGGATGGTCAATGTAGCTGGTGTGAGTCCTGACACAGCTGCGCGGAATAAAGTATCATTCGACGGTTACGGAAGATACGGCAGATGACACGAACATGTCGAGGTTCTAATGAACAAGGGCGCTGTTCTTTGTGTCAGACCTGTGTGACACCAGCATTGTCTCGAGTTCGGATACAGTACGAAGGTGTCTTGACAAAATCGACAAATATTCCTGCGGAACTCATCAATTCTGCTCAGACGTAATGGTAGGTCCTATATACCTTACAAATGAATAACTCTGTTCGTGAATCGGTCAGCCTATGCTCTAGAGGAAGCTGTTCGACTAACTGAGCTTGATCGTCCACATCAGTTGCAGATCGTGAATCCGATTCCATCCCAAGATATGAGACATTTGGTTTTTTAAGCTTGGGTGCTGTGTGAAGAACTATGACGAAGAAAAGATCATGTATGAGCAAGTGTACGAGTTGACCCGAGAACGCAAGAAAATCGTAAGACCGACGCACGCACGAAACTAGCACCCGAGCCGTTCAACGTTCAACGGCTCTGTTCCTAGGCCTACTTTCTCGTCCATGACAACTCGCCTGGAACCGCCAATTCTCGTGTCTTATCTTCAAATCTCCAATGATACGGGGTAGGCGACCACGCTGTTTGGCTCTCAAATATTCCTGGGCCGACGCGCTGATGCGCATGCTCCGACCTTTTTCGTCTCTCATTTATCATGGGAAAAGACAGTGAGCTCGACAAAGTCACCTTCAATTATCCTCTCTGGGACAGAGCTGTCACCTGTTCCTTCACGGCTTCTCATTCATAACTTAATGACATCCTGCCATCGCCAACTTACACCTCTTGTCCACGATACCTGATGAAGACTACGCCGTTTGCCTTGACTCGTGGCCATTGGCATTTCTCCCATGCGCCCCTAGGACCAACGCTCCGCCTCTTACAACCCTCTCATTTATACTAGTTCACCGCGGAAGAAACGGTCAGCACAGCCTTTCATCGCGCAGGACAATATGACTAACACTGCGCTGGTGCAGATTTCAAAAAGGATCCAGGCACGGTGCACCTGCCTCATCACGAAGTCCGCAACACAGGTGCTCCGTACATCTGCTGTCCATCCCGTCCATTTACTCGCCGACCTGTCCACCGACCTGTTCCGTCCAGTCTTCAGACTCTTCGCCGTTCGACCCGCTGCACGAAGACGTGATAATGGCGTCTGAGCCGACACGCCGACACTTTCGTCCCTCGCGTGGCTAGCAGCATTCGCCACCATGCACGACATCCCGTCCACCGTGTCGGTGCAAGCCTCCGTCGGGAGCAGCAATATGGAAGAGTACTACATCTGCCCGCTCCCTAGGTCGTCGACGCGGTCCACGCTTTTTTCACTCGTGCCCGATACGAACGATCCGGTCGGGGAGGGCCACAGCCAGCTGGCCGAGGAGGAGAGGTGCGAGGTGGAGGGCAACCGGCTCGTGCTCGTGCTCAACGGGGTCGGTACGTGGCCATCTGTCTCTACCCCACTAAGTTTTCTAATGTCCTTTGATAGGCCTGGTACTGCCCGAGAATACCCAGGCGTTCTCTGAAGGACCTCCACCCCATGACTCCAATGATGCCCTTTCCCTATGTGGGTCAGGACCAACCTCTCCTTTAGTACCGCACTGGCGATCGCCTCCGTCTTTTCGAGGCGCACAAGACCAGGTAGGGCGCAAGGCTTCATTGTTGGGCCTCGTCGGCCTCCTGAACATCGGCAAGGCAGTCTAATCAACACCCTCGAGCGCGTAAGGTGGGTCACTTTCTTTTTTCGTGCCCGCTTGATGGTGACTATCTTTAAGACGCGCACGGGAAGGTGCGTTCCGTGGCATCCCAGCCAGCGGGAGGCACGAAGGAGTTAGGATATGTCTAGCTCGAGCGCGTCCTGCGGATAATCGATTTTCTCGGTGTTATCATTGACAGAATATAGGGACAAAAAGCGGTCTTCCGTGCAACGTGGTCAGAACAGAACGGAGGACATCGACGACCCCATCTCCAATGATGCATTCTGTTCTCTCCCTCATCTCTCGGCTCCACTCCCACAGCTTTCACCATATGTCATATAGATCCTCCACTCGTACAAGCTGAAGAGCTGAAGGTGGTTTATGATATGCCCATATTCAACACAACGCCCGAGTTCATGGGGATGCTCGCACTCAGCACAAGTCGTCTCCTCAAAGTCGGTCTCCTTCCAGTCTTCGTTTGTTTTCCTCATTAGCCCATGCATGACATCTCCGGAGCGGTCGAGTCTTGACCATCGCCTCTTCGTGTATGCGGGCACGCTTGAGAGTGGGCGATGGCGTGAACTTGGAGTTACGGGCCTGAAAACGGAGGCGGCGTTGACGTCGATGGAGTCGTGCAAGCACAGAAGCTGAGTGGAAACGGCATCGTATTCGTGGTTCCTAGAGCGTGGCTAACTGGCCCAGGGTAGAGGAGACGGTATGGTAGAAGGGGAAAAGTAAAAGGAAGTGTCATTAGTTGGTGAAACGAGATCATACGCAAGATGAAAAAGACGCGGTGGTGAAAGACGGCGGTGACGAGGCGTAAAGCGCGTAAAGAACGAAGGCGAATCGATAAGCACAAAGGGAGTTGTATGAGAAGGGAGATGAACAAAGAGGTTGTATTTTACGGGGACCAGGCACCGAGGCGAAGACGAACGTACTTAACGGCAAAAATCAAGTCAGAAAAGTTGAAAAAGCAAAAACAAAAACGATGTTCATCATGGCTGCGTCTTCGCTATAGACGGCGAGTTCGAGATCCTGAAACTATCGGCGGAGTGGACAAAGGTCCGTGATCAGGCGACAAGTAGTATCGTGGCTCGCTGCGTTTGAAGCCTACTGACGACGGCTGTCCTCGGCCCCCCTCAGAACTGGATCTTTGGAATTCGACGACCGGGTCGTTGCGTGTGCATCGGAATGATATTTAGGAAAGCAATTCGCATGGACGGGTCAAGTGTAATCTTGTCGGCAGTAAGATTAGACCCGCAGATCAAAAGTCGGAACACGTACCCTTTTATCCCCGGTAAATAATGGGGCTCTCCATTGTCTCTCAGATCTCAGACTCGTTGTAGGATGAATGTCTTTCCGGCGTATGCCCTTCCTATAATAAGGACTTGGCACTGGAACTTTGGAATTCGACGACAGGGTTGTTGGGTGTGCATCGGAGCGACGGCGTTTTTGGGAAAGCAATTGCAGATCTTGGGAAAGCAATTGCAGATCCGGTTCACTTTCCTTATACAGCCACCAGGTTTCCTCGTCTTACAGTACCTATTCGTTCCACCCACCCGTGGACTGAGCATTATTATCCCGTAGCTTGGGAACTCGCCGTCTCCACCCAGGGTACAGTACATCCAACGGCGCATACAACGTTTGAGTCTGGCCTACAACCTCCACCTTCTCGTCATGTTTGATATCGTGCGTCGCGTTCCCCTCGCTCTTCGTATTCTGCTCATTCCGCTATCTGGTCGCAACACCAAGATCCCATTTGAGAGCTGATGAAAGTTGACGAAAGTCTGCCTGCTCAGCGCTCAGCAACATCACCATCGTCATGGCCTCGTCGCTAGCATCTTCCCACCGAACGACGGAATCACTACAACCCTCGCAGACATACACATGTGCACGCAAAGCAGATGAGGCGGCCCAATGCCTCACAGCCTACAAACAGTCCGAGCACCGACCGCCGACGCTGACCTGTGAGCGCGTGTTCAAGACCCCAGCTGCGGTCCTACACGTGGCGTTCACGAGCATCCCACGTCTGAACAAGACGGACTTCGACATGCTCCGTGCATCATTCATGTACCCCCCCTACTCTTTACAGACCGAGTCACCTTCTACCCCTTGTCCCCGGTCTTCATCTTCCCAGTTCCGTGTCTCCCTAGATGAAAATGGTCGCCAGGCTGAATACCGCAACATGTTCGAGTGACACTTCTGCACGAGCACGGCAGGCGAGGCGCACCAACCAACCTCCTCGCTGTTACCGTGCGGCATAGCGGCAGCAGGGTCGGCGGCGTGAGCAGATGAATGGGCATTGGCGTGAACTGTCTGTGGCCTCAAACTTGGTTTCAACTCCATTCCTGATCCTGCATCGGGACGCAACGATACATCATCCAAGCGTGGGGGTGAGGAGAGGGAGAGCCCACTCTGGGACATCGAGCTCAACAAGGCCGCGGCTCGGGGTAGTATTGGGTCCGATTGGCGCATGACCTCTCGACTTCGTAAGTTCATATAGTCTCATGTCAAATACCTATTCCCCATGACATCTCAAAGCTAACCCTTCCCCTTAAATCAAGTATGACCCAACCATCTCCGCACAGGATAATGAACTCATATCGCTCCAGTGCTGGATGAAAGAGGGGCCCAGGCGCCCAGCAATTGCCCAACTCAAGCTCTGCAAAGAAACGACGTCGACGCTCCGTACGTGCCAATCCATTCCGCTCGATCACCACCACGAGAAAATATGACGATGGCACCGAGCCGATGCTCCCATCGCTCAGGCTCGTATGGCTAGTAGCTTCCGCCCCGATGCACGGTGTCTCACCCACTTTGCCGGAGACGCCCTCTGCCGGGAGCAACAAGGTGGAGGTGCAGGAGGAAGCGCAGAGGCGAAAGGTGGAAGGAAAGCGGTTGTGTTCGTGACCAACATGATCGGTGCGTGCCACCCAGCTATCCCCGCTCCCCCTTCTCTCTCTCTTATTATCGATAGACCTGGTGCTGCGCGAGAATGCCCAGGAATACCTGAAACACCATGACCTCAAGCACACCAAGGTTTGCTTCTTTTCTTAGTCCCCCTTTAAAAGTGGGCATTACGGAGACGCACACGGGAAGGTGTATGCAGTTGTATGCCGACTCAACAGCGTCGTGCAGGACATTTCGGCTAGTATCAGGCTGGCACAGAACTCAAGAAAGATCTATATGCATCGCAGCAGCGCAGAGAAGGAGCACAGGCGCCCAGTACGTTTGCCGACCATCTTGCTCCCCGCCCTGGCCACTGACCCTTCCGCCGAGTCTCCATCACGTGACCCGCTCCAGACTCACGTTGCTAGCGGCTTCCATCCCCATGCGCGACGTCCCTTTGTGTCGGAATAGGCATCTGCCTGGAGCGGCAATACGAAAGAGCAGCTGTGAGTGTTTCTACATCCGCACGCTGCACAAGGTCGTCGATGAGCCCACCACCGGCTTGATGCCCATGACCCGGCTGAGGACGGCGGTCCGAGGCAGTAGGTAAGTAGGTTTCGTGCCGGAAAAGATATCCATGCCACCATCTGATCTGTGTAACCTTCTCGGATAGACTTTGTGCTGTGTGGGAATGCCACGCATCACCTCCACACCACGACCACACCACGTAACTCTAGGCTTGTATGCACCTAGTGGTTAATCCACTCGAGGAGTGACGACGTCGTGTAGCTTGACGCACTGTTACTTTTCGGGCTAGTTCCGAAGGACGGCGGCGACTGGATCAGGTTGCAGTTTAGGTGCAGTACAGTCTCGATGTGATCTATCGCCCACCATCACCGGAGACTCGTGTGTGTACGATACCTACTCGTAGCAAGTTTTTGTCACCAATTCGACATAACCAATAGTGCAGCTCTTCTCAGAAGAGGAGCAAAACACGCGATTCGTGAGAGATTAGATGAGTTTTTGAGTTGCTGAGTACATGACGTACACGAGCTTTATGATAGAACTACTATGGGTTACAGCGCTTGCAGCGAGAGCAACTGCGAAGCGATCTGTCTGAGCTGAGCGAGGGAGCTAATCATAAGGCACTCCCGAATTTTCCGACGGGGGGGGTGAGCAAGGGGAGTCGCTGCGTATCAATAGAAGTGAGGAGGGCCCGAAGGGCCTCCGAATATCTAGTTAATAAAACAGAGCAAAATATGTGATAAGTTACATAATTTTCGAACTGATATTTATTTTTGGGGTCACAGAGTAGATCACGCGATGTCATGTGACGTGTTACAGGGTGAACAAGGACAGTTCAAATCGATCAACTCTTGTTCCCAAACTTCGTCGCCAATGGACACGCAACGACCCCGTCGTCGAATTCCAAAGATCAGATTCCGAGTCTTGATTGTAGGAAGGGCAAATGCAGGCAAAACAACCATTTTACAAAGAGTGTGCGACACGTCGGGCAGCCCCATTATATACCGAGGAAGAGAGAAGGTACGTCATCCAACTATTCATCTGCGAGTCTGATCTCACTGCGGATCAGATTAAACTCGACCCGTCCATGGATGTTAGTGACAGCAGTACTTCTCTTCAGTCGCCTCTAAACATGGAACCAGCGAGGCGAGCACAGAATCGATGACGAACTTGTCTTCCCCAGTCATGATGGCTACGTGTTTCACGATTCTCGCGGAATTGAGTCGGGTAGTACGGAGGAACTCGGAAAATTACAGGAATTCATTCAACGGAGGTGCGGAGAAAGGCGACTGGGAGACAGATTACATGCGATATGGTTGTATTCTCGAGTGTTCGTGAGTACGACAACTGACGATTATATTTTCAGGTACTGTGTCCCAATGGACAACCAACGACCACAGCTCGATCTCAAATTTTTTAAGGACATCTGTCCCGACCGGAATGGTGCGTCGTTACGGACATTCGTGACTGTATTCAATTGAATAATTTTCAGTCCCTGTCATTGCCCTGTTTACAAAATTCGACCAATTCCGGCGAAATGTCCAAATCCATGTGGAGGATTTCGGAAGCCCAGATGATAATGCATCTGATGTGGCGGAGAAACAATTTCAAGAGTACTACCTAGATCCGCTTGGTGATGATATTTGCTTTGTGCGATTAGAAAGTGGGTTCAGAGGCAAGTACCAGAGTTACGTGCTAATGTTTTCAGCAGAAATGCAAATGCCAAATATGCGCTGCGATGAGCTTATCGAGACGACGGCTGCGGCGTTGAATGACGACATCGCCGCATTAATGCTTTTGGCTGTGCAGAGGGATAATTTAGAATTGAGCGTTAAAATGGCCTTGTACCGGTGAGTGCGCCAATTAATGGGGTGAAGTGAGCGACGATCACGACAAACATTGCAGTGTCCGTTCGGGTACTACTGGCATGAAGGTCAAAGATATAATTCAGGAATGTTTTATCCCGTTTACATACCTCTGGGTAAGTGTTGATAGTCTTAATTTGTGGTGCATGGCTCATGATCCCCCCCCGACTCCTAGTTTGTGAGTGCTAGCTATTACTAGTAGTTTTCAGATCGACTGACGTGACGATGCTGGTGCTCTGCTCTCTAGTCGGTATGCGGTTGCCATGGCTCGGTGCGTTTCACGCCTACTGACGACGGCTGTCCTTGGCTTTCCAGTATGTAAGTAGCTGCTGTGGCTCGGTGCGTTTCAAGCCTACTGACGGTACATGTCCTCGATTCTCCAGTTGGTGAGTGGCTGCCGTGGCTCGGTGCGTTTCAAGCTGACGGCTGTCCTCCGCTGTCCAGTTCGTGAGTGGCTACCGTGGCTTGATACGTTTCAAGCCTACTGACAACACTTGTCCTCGGCCGTCCAGTCCGTGAGTGGTTGCCGTGGCTCTGTGCATTCCAAGCCTACTGACGATGTTGACTTTGGCCGTCCAGGATGTGAGTAGTTCGGTGCGTTTTGAGCTTACAGACGACAGCTGTCCTCGGCTATACAGTTCGTGAGTGACTACCGTGGCTCAGTGTGTTTCAAACCTACTGACGACGGCTGTCCAGCCCGTGAGTGGCTGCCGTGGCTCGGTGCGTTTCAAGCCTACTGACAACTGCTGTCCTCGACTGTCCAGGATGTGAGTGGCCGCTGTGGCTCGGTATGTTTCCAACCTACTGATGGTGCCTCTCCTCGGCTCTCTAGGAAGTGAGTGGCTGCCGTCGCTTGGTGCGTTTCAAGTCTACTGACGACGGCCGTCTTCGGCTCTCCAGGAAGTGAGTGGCTGCCGTGGCCCGCTGCGTGTCGAGCCTACTGACGATGGCTGTCCTCGGCTGTCCAGGGAGTGAGTGGCTGCCGTGGCTTGGTACATTTCAAGCCTACTGATGATGGCCGTCCTCGGCTCTCCAGTCTGTGAGTGGCTGTCGTGGCTCGGTGCGTGGTTCAAGCCTACTGACGACGGCTGTGCTTGGCTCTCCAGAAAGTGAGTGGTTGCTGTGGCTCGGTGCGTTTCGAGCCTACTGACGACTGATGTCCTCGGCTGTCCAGCGAGTGAGTGGCTGCCGTGGCTCGGTGCGTTTCAAGCCTACTGACGATGGCCGTCCTCCACCTCTCCAGTATGTAAGTGGCTGCCATGTATCGGTGCGTTTCAAGCCTACTGACGACTGCTGTCCTCGGCTCTCCAGCATGTGAGTGGCTGTCGTGGCTTGGTGCGTTTCAAGCCTACTGACGACGCCTGTCCTTGGCACTCCAGAAAGTGAGTGGTTGCCGTGGCTCGATGTGTTTCGAGCCTACTGACGACTGCTGTCTTCGGCTGTCTAGTTGGTGAGTGGCTGCCGTGGCTCGGTGCGTTCCAAGCTGAAGACGGCTGTCCTCGGCTGTCTAGGGAGTGAGTGGCTACCGTGGCTCGATCTGTTTCGAGCCTACTGACGACTGCTGTCCTCGGCTCTGCAGTATGTGAGCGGCTACCGTGGCTCGGTGCGTTTCAAGCCTACTGACGGCACCTGTCCTCGACTCTCCAGTTGGTGAGTGGCTGCCATGGCTCGGTGCGTTTCAAGCTGACGACGGCTGTCTTCGGCTGTCCAGTATGTGAGTGGTTTTTGTGGATCAGTGCGTTTCCTGCCTATTGACGACTACTATCCTTGGCTCTCCAGAAAGTGAGTGGCTGCCGTGGCTCGATACGTTTTAAGACAGCTGTCCTTGGCTCTCCAGTATGTGAGTGACTGCCGTGGTTCGATGCGTTTCGAGCCTACTGACGACTGCTGTCCTCGGCTCTCCAGTCTGTGAGTGGCTGCCATGGCTCTGTGTGTTTCAAGCCTACTGACGACTGCTGTTCTCGGTTGTCCAGCGAGTGAGTGGCTGCTGTGGCTGGCTGCGTTTCAAGCCTACTGACGACGGCTGTCCTCGGGTGTCCAGGGAGTGAGTGGCTGCCATGGCTCGGTGCGTTTCAAGCTTACTGACGGTGCCTGTCCTTGGCTCTCCAGTTGGTGAGTGACTGCTGTAGCTCGATGCGTTTTCAAGCTCACTGACGACTACTGTTCCCGCCTTTCTAGGATGTGAGTGGCTGCCGTGGCTCTGTGTGTTTCAAGCTGACGACGGCTGTCCTCGGTTGTCCAGCGGGTGAGTGGCTGCCGTGGCTGGCTGCATTTCAAGCCTACTGACGATGGCTCTCCTTGGCTCTCCAGTTGGTGAGTGGCTGTCGTGACTCGGTGCGTTTCAAGCCTACTGACGGTGCCTGTCCTTGGCTCTCCAGTTCGTGAGTGGCTGCCATGGCTCTATGCGTTTCAAGCCCACTGACGACTGCTGTCCTCGGCTTTCCAGGATGTGAGTGGCTGCCGTGGCTCTGTGCGTTTCGAGCCTACTGATGACTGCTGTCCTCGGCTGTTCAGGGGGTGAGTGGCCGTGGCTCTGTGCGTTTCAAGCCTACTGACGACGACTCTCCTCGGCTGTCTAGGATGTGAGTGACTGCTGGGGCTCGGTGCGTTTAACGCCTACTGACGACTGCTGTCCTCGGGTGTCCAGGGAGTGAGTGGCTGCCATGGCTCGGTGCGTTTCAAGCCTACTGACGACGGCTGTGCTTGGCTCTCCAGAAAGTGAGTTGCTGTCGTGGCTCGGTGCGTTACAAGCCTACTGACGGCGGCTGTCCTCGGCCTCTAGCTTGTGAGTGGCTGCAGTGATTTCTGCCTTTCAAGCCTGCTCATCAGGCCTATCCTCGGCTCTAGAAAGTGAGCAACTGTTTTCCTCGTTCTGTTTCTACGCCTGTTGATCACGCCTGTCCTTGACTTTCCATTAACCCTACTCATCCCTGGCCCACTAGCACGTGCGTGCACATCTTTCCAGCCTGCTCATCGTTTTTAGCTTTGGTTCTCCTCTTTGTAAGTGTTCCCTGTATGTTCGCTCAACCAAGAATCTCAAATTTTCATAAGACAATGCAGGTTATGTCGTTACCCACCCTTCAAAATGTGTTATTTTCGTCAACCGTCTTGCTGCATCGCTTAAGATATTTATTTCTCTAGCTCACCCACAATAAGCGTAGCGATCATCATTTGATTTTTGGTATTGCACCCTATCATCTTTGGGGCCTATTTAACCTCTGTGGAAGCTGCTATCATCATCTTCAAGCATGCCAGCTTCTTACGTCTCTCGGGCCTCTCGGCCAAATCCGCACTAACTCAGGCGGAGCTGGACTATCGAGAGGCGAAGGTCGACTTACAAATTCAACAACACCTTACGGGGTCTTCTCAAGACTCTGTTGAGCTATCTAGAAGCTTTATTATGGCTACTGATATTGGTTCATTTTACTCTTGTGTCGGTTATGATAATATCTGATCATGCTTCTAGTGCCATCCTAGTCATTGGACGAGCTTTTAGTGCCAAGTCAATCTTCGGTCAAACACACGTGCATAGAAAAGATCATTGGTTTAAACGGTTTTGGAAACCGGTATTCCCGCGCACGTCTTGAAGGTCACCACAAGGAAGGTTGAGTAGATGCGGTGTCGGGTGGCCCAGGAATTGTGTAGTCGAGCGTATGATGTATACGATACTCGGTCTTTCGGTATTGTTGTTGTAGATTCACCAAATCCGGTCTCTGTTTGTGAGATAAGAGGGGCCCATCACTATGTATATGAGCTTTATGATGGAACTACTGTAGACAGCTGTAATGCGAGGGTATCGGGTAGCAATCGTGCAGGGATTGACAAAACATTAAAAGGAGAGTGTGGCCGTCTGGATGGCAGCAGCATGAGAATACCGAATACCGGCGCCCTTCTCTTCAAAGAAAAAGGCCAGGTCACGATGTGTGATGAGAGAGATAAAAACATACGCGTGCGAAGAAAACAGAAAGGGTGAAGAAAATGAGCTCAAGTGGCCCACGCGTGCAGGGCATTCACTCCACTGGGCCCCTCCGTGAGCGCCCGGAGGAAACATGGCGCAGCGTGAAGCCGATCCCAGTGGAGGTTATGTCCACAGTGCGAGGAACATCAGGCCTACTACCGCGTTGAAACCTCAGTTTCCAGAGTAGCCCGCAGGCGGAGAGCCTGCACGTTTAGCAACTGTTGCTTACAGTGCTTGCAGCGAGAGCCAGCCAAGGGCAGCGCCGTATCAATATAGCCATCAGTCGTCGTAATCGTGAACACTAGAGAGTCTAAACCATATCGCATGCAATCTGTCTCGCAATTGCGTTTCTCCACACTTGCGTCGAATGAACACCTGTAAAAAACCGAGTTCCTCTGTGCTTCAATTCCGCGAGTCGTGAAAAATGTGGCCCAGATGATCGGAGAACACAAGTTCGTCGTCAATGCTGTGCTCGCTTTGCTGGCTCCATGTTTAGAACCAAAGAAAAGTAAGATCTTCACTAAAACCCATGGGCGGTTTAACCTAGTCGGCAGTGAGATCAGACTCGCAGACAAAAGGTTCAGGCCACGTACCTTCTCCCTTCTCCAGGAATATACAGGATATCTCCGGTAAATAATGGGGTTCACTGTTGTTTCACTCTTTGCCCTTCCTGCGCTTTCCGCCCTATAATTGGGACTCGCGACTGGACCCCTGGACTTGCCCCTGGAGTTCGACGACAGGGTTATGTGAATCACGCAACAAGTCGTCGACAGTGTGACGCAAGGTGGAAACAAGAGTTCAAGCTGTTGATCGATTTGATCCCGTCGATGGTTCGTTCAACGACCGATCAGTTCCCTTCCTTATTTGTACTGGCTCAGATGATCGGAGTCAGATCTTATCTCTGTCTGGGCAATAACCCCTGTGGCTTCCTTCAGATAGGTGATATATCACCTCTCAATGCATAGAACGTCTTGCCGGACCTACAACGATGACGGAAGGAGGCTGTGAGCTCGAGAGACTCGCACGTGAAAATTGGCAGCATCGCCCATGCCAGGCACATTGTCACGTAAGAGTCTGGGGCAGAGCTGTTGTCTGTTCCTCTACAGCTTCTCGTCCATGACAACATCCTGGCACCGTCAACTCACGTGTTTTGTTCTCCAGATGACATAGGTATTCGACTACGTCTTTGGCTCTACTTGCGGTTCTCTCAAATACTACCGCTGGTTCGACTCTCCAACCCCTTCTCACAACCCTCTCATTTACGTTAATTCATCATGAGAAGAAACAGTCAACTCGACACCACCTCCCTCTCAATCTTGTAGTCCTCCGAGTCACAAAAGCGATCAAGCCTACCCCTCAGGTAGAGCAATTTTCGTTGCTCAGGACAACGGGGGGGCCAACATTGGGTCGGCTCAGAGCTCAAAAAGGTCCGGGAGCAGCGCATCTGCCTCACCACAAAGTCCGCAGCGCAGATACTCCGTGCGCCTGCCGTCCATCCCCGTCAATCTTACTCACTGACAATGCCACTACCGATCTGATCCTCCCAGCCTTCGCTGCGCGACTCACGAAACGAAGATGCGATGATGGCGTCTGAGCCCACACTTTCGTCACTCACGTGGCTAACATCGTCCACCGTCATGCGCGACATCCTTTTCGCTGTGTCTCTGTCGGGAGCAGTGAGATGGAAGAGAAGTCGCGTCGGGACTACATCCGCGAGCTGCATGAGGTTACTGACGAGGCAGAAGTTGTGCTCGTGCTTGATGTGCACGACCTGACTGGGGCCGCGCCAACTGGTCGAGGAGGAAAAGCGGCTCGTGCTCGCGTTCATAAAAATGGTGCGTAGTCGTCTGTCTCCATCCTCCATGCTTTTGGATAAATGAAGCAAATGTACAAGCTACGGATCATGAAGTAGTTGAAGCTGAGGCTGAAGATGCAAGAGGGCCGTGAGAAGCTCTAGAATGGAACCCATTGCACCGCCTCATAGCCAAGACCAGGCTGACGAGTGAGCGAGGCAGAGTCGTTATCTATTCTTCCACAGTCTCTCATTCATGACGACATCCTGACACCGCCAGTTCGTATCCTCCGTCCTCAAAGGCCTCAACACCCGACGACATGTGGTAGTCGACTACGTCGTTTGGCTCGATTTGTGACCACTGGCGTTCCTCTCAAATATCCCGGGGCTGAAGCGCTGACGCCCCCACCCTTCTCACATGCCTCTCGTTCATATTAATTCACCATGGGGAATTCGGCAGCACCATCCTCAATCGAACTTATAACCCTCTCAACGGACTCAAAAAAAGCCAAGCCCTGGCCCTCAAATGGAGTACCCATCAGATTTTTGTCGCGCATGACATTGCAGCTAACATCGCGGAGGCTCGCAACTCAAAAAGGATTTCAGGTACGCTCGATCTCAAAGTTCACGGTGCACCAAAGCAGCGCAAGCGCTCCATACGTCTGCCGTCCGTCGCTTTCCATCAGTACTTACCTGAGTACTTCCTTGCCAGCCTGGCCACTGATCCGTTCCACTCAGTCTCCGCCGCACGAGTCACTGCACCAAGACGTAACGATGGCGAGTAGCTGACGTAGCTATCCACGTCCCATTCGCTATATCGGAGCAGGGCATCTGCCAGGAACGGCAAGATGAAGGAACAGCTGTAGCCTCAAACCCGCACGCGGCTCAAGGTAGCAGACGAGCCTGCCGCCGTATTGCTCGTGCTTGACGCGCACGACCTGGTTGGGCGCTGCGGCCAGCTGGTCTAGAAGGTGTGCTGGTGCGAGGCGGAGGAGGGCAAGGGTTCGGTTCGTGATCATGCAACAAGATCGGTACGTGCCCATGCATATGCACTGTTACTGTTCCGGCTGGTCCCGAATGATTGTGAACTTGTAAGGTCTCGTTGTGATTCATCTCCCACCATCACCGGGAACACCAGTTTGTGTATGTGCGTTATGTTCTTTGATACCTACTCGTTGCAACATTCTGTCGTACTGTACTGGGCGACTCGGACAGATCACACGATTCAGGAAAGTTTAGACGGGATTATGAGTTTCCGAGTACGTGTCGTGTGTCATGTATACAGTGGGAATGACACGATGTACGACGGAACTATAGACAGCTGAAATGCGAGGATATCGAGTAGCGATCGGGCAAGGATCAACACAAAGGGAGAGTGTGGATGACAACGGTATGGGGAGACCCGTACCATTCTCCTCAAGAAAATATTAAGTTGTAATGAGTGTGGTGATTGAATGAGAGAGATATGCACGCAAAGAAGAAATCCAAAAAACGAGCGTACATGAATTTGGTTCATTCCTCCCACTCGAGTTTCGAGTGCGCCCCCGAAGGAAACACGACGCAGCGTGCTGATCACGGTCCGCGCTACCGGCGGTTGACCCGTCCGACAGTCACAGTACCTCCACAGCGCGAGATGTGACGGGCTTTCTTCCGCTAGAACTGCTGACCATCCACGCATGTCCACTGTTCTTATCCCGTCCGTCGTCCGACTCCAATTCCCAGTCTGAACACCAAGCATCCATGTGAGAGCGCGCTTTCTTAATAACATCACCATCATCATGGTCTGGTCGTAAGAAGACCCAAACCAAATGACGAAACCATATCCCTACAGCCCTCGCATGCACTCGCACACTCGCGAAGAGCAGACAGGGGCAGGCCAGTTCTTCATGCACCGCCCATCCAAGCTAATCCGAGAATGGCGCTCACGCCCATGGACAAGATCAACTTCAAAACACTCGGTGCGCCTTTAGGGATACGTCTATCTGCACCTTCTGCTGTCCCTTCTCACACCCCACTCGTCTGACTGGACTTTTAAAAACAGAGCTTCGCGGAGATCACACAATCCGACGAGGTGCATATCGCGGCAGCTCCATGGCTCCGACCCCAAAAAGCCCTTCCACATGGGTCCGGCGGGCGACGCCCTCCCCACTGCTACTATGTGTTCTTATTTATATTTACTTCTCCGACCGCCGCGACCTCTGCCAGAGGCCGCTGGGAGGGCGACAGATGCAGCGCGAGCAGATGGAGGTGGTCTAGGACATCAGGTTCAATCGTACAAATCACACACGGCTCAACTAGTACGATTCCTCGACCATTCGGCAGTAGACACATTTATCCTTCCTTGCCAACTGCGCCAAGAAAATAAACTTGCACGGGAATATTGATTCCCAGAACGGTGTAAACATCTTTCTATGTAAATGTATTTTCGACGGAAGACTGAGATGGAAGTAAAAGCTTGACGAGATATTTTCTAACAAATGCAAGAACAAACGAACCAGATCAATAGCCATAATAAAGCCCGCAAATGACTCGTCAGAGTGCTCTTGAGAAGATGCAGTAAGGTGTTGTCGGATCTTCGAGTCAATATTTGCCTGTCGATAGTCGACCTCTGCGTGGGTTAAAGCTGATTCAGGTGACATGTTTGAGAGCCGTAAGGTGGCATGCTTCAAGATGAGGATAACAGCTTTGACAAGCGTTAAATACGCCATAAAAATAATAAAGTGAAATACCAAGGATCAAATGATAGCCGCCAAGACTGGTAGGGGTGAGCTAAAGAGAAAAATATGATAAGCAAGGGACAAATGACAATGATGCAAGCAAACACATTTTGAATGGTTGGAAACGACATAATCTGGTTGACCTTATGAAGAAGTGAGATGTTTGGTTGAGTAAATGTACGGGAGAGAACTCACAAACTGAAAAACCAAATGTGAACAAGTCATTAACAAGCTGGAAAGGAGAGCATCCACCCACACGCTAGCAGGGAAGGGATGAGTACGATCAAGGAGAGTAACAGGTGTGAGCAACAAGAAAAAAAACGCAGCAAAGTAAAGTGCAACTTACACCCTGAAGGCCCGAGACAAACGACGTTAGCAGGCTTGAAACACAGCGAGCCACGGCAGCCACTTACTTCCTGGAGAGCCGAGAAGAGGCGTCATCAGCAGGCTTGAAACACAGGGAGCCATGGTAGCCACTCACTACCTGAAGAGCCGAGTACAGGCGTCGTCAGCAGGCTCAAAACACAGGGAGCCACGGAAGCCACTCACATCCTGGAGAGTCGAGAACAGGCGTCGTCAGCAGGCTTCAAACACAGGGAGCCACGGCAGCCACTCACCAACTGGAGAGCCGAGGACAGGCATCGTCAGAAGTCCTCAAACACAGCGAGCCACAGCAGCCACTCACGAACTGGGGAGCCGAGGACAGGCGTCGTCAACAGGCTTAAAACACAGCCAGCCACGCCAGCCACTCACGGACTGGAGAGCCGAGGACAGACGTCGTCAGCAGGCTTGAAACACAGGGAGCCACGGAAGCCACTCACCAACTGGAGAGCCGGGGACGGCGTCGTCAGCAGGCTTGAAACACAGCAAGCCACGCCAGCCACTCACTCTCTGGAGAGCCGAGGACAGGCATCGTCAGGAGGCTTGAAACACAGGGAGCCACGGCAGCCACTCACTTCCTGGAGAGCCAAGGACAGGCGTCATCAGTAGGCTTGAGACACAGGGAGCCACGGCAGCCACTCACTTCCTGGAGAGCAGAGGACAGGCGTCGTCAGCAGGCTTCAAACACAGCGAGCTATGGCAGCCACTCACTCTCTGGAGAGCCGAGGACAGGCATCGTCAGCAGGCTTCAAACACAGCGAGCCACGGCAGCCACTCACTTCCTGGAGAGCCGAGGACAGACGTCTTCAGCAGGCTTCAAACACAGCCAACCACGACAACCACTCACTTCCTGGAGAGCCGAGGACAGGCGTTGTCAGCAGGCATCAAACACAGCCAGCCACGCCAGCCACTCACTTCCTGGAGAGCCAAGGATAGGCGTCGTCAGTAGGCTTCAAACACAGCCAGCCACGCCAGCCACTCACGAACTGGAGAGCCGAGGACAGCCGTCGTCAGCAGGCTTCAAACACAGCGAGCCACAGCAGCCACTCACGAACTGGAGAGCCGAGGACACGCGTCGTCAGCAGGCTTCAAACACAGCCAGCCACGGCAGCCACTCACCAACTAGAGAGCCGAGGACAGGCGTTGTCAGCAGACTTGTAACACAAGGAGCCACGGCAGCCACTCACTCTCTGGAGAGCCGAGGACAGGCATCGTCAGCAGGCTTCAAACACAGCCAGCCACCACTTACTCTCTAGAAAGCCGAGGACAGGCGTCGTCATCAGGCTTCAAACACAGCCAGCCACGGTAGCCACTCACCAACTGGACAGCCGAGGACAGCCGTCGTCAGAAGGCTTCAAACACAGCGAGCCACGCCAGCCACTCACTGACTAGAGAGCCAAGGACAGGCATCGTCAGCAGGCTTCAAACACAGCCAGCCACGGCAGCCACTCACGGACTGGAGAGTCGAGGACAGGCGTCGTCAGCAGGCTTCAAACACAGCGAACCACAGCAGCCACTCACTTCCTGGAGAGCCGAGGACAGGCGTCGTCAGCAAGCTTCAAACACAACGAACCACGGCAGCCACTCACGAACTGGAGAGCCGAGGACAGCCGTCGTCAGCAGGCTTGAAGCACAGCGAGCCACGGCAGCCACTCACTTCCTGGAGAGCCGAGGACAGTCGTCGTCAGCAGGCTTCAAATACACCGAGCCACGGCAACCACTCACTCTCTGGAGAGCCAAGGACAGGCGTCGTCAGCAGGTTTCAAACACAGCGAGCAACGACAGCTACTCACGGACTGGAGAGCCAAGGACAAACGTTGTCAGCAGGCTTCAAATACAGAGTGCTACGGCAGCCACTCACTTCCTGGAGATCCGAGGACAGGCATCGTCAGCAGGCTTCAAACACAGGGAGCCACGGAAGCCACTCACTTCCTGGAGAGCCAAGGACAGGCGTCGTCAGCAGGCTTCAAACACCAGCCACGGCAGCTACTCACGAACTGGAAAGCAGAGGACAGGCGTCGTCAATAGGCTTGAAATACAGCCAGCCACGGCAGCCACTCACGAACTGGAGAGCAGAGGACAGGCGTCGTCAGCAGGCCTGAAACACAGCGAGCCACGGCAGCCACTCACTTCCTGGAGAGCCAAGGACAGGCGTCGTCAGCAGGCTTCAAACACAGGGAGCCACGGCAGCCACTCACTTCCTGGAGAGCCGAGGACAGGCGTAGTCGGCAAGCTTCAAGCACAGCAAGCCACGGCAGCCACTCACCAACTGGAGTGCCGAGGACAGGCATCGTCAGCAGGCTTCAAACACAGCAAGCCACGGCGGCCACCCACCAACTGGACAGCCGAGAACAGGCGTCGTCAGCAGACGTCAAACACAGCGAGCCACGGCAGCCACTCACTCTCTGGAGAGCCAAGGACAGGCATCGTCAGCAGGCTTCAAACACAGCCAGCCACGGTAGCCACTCACCAACTAGAGAGCCGAGGACAGGCGTCGTCAGCCGACTTGAAACACAGCGAGCCACGGCAGCCACTCACATCCTGGAGAGCCGAGGACAGGTGTCCTCAGCAGGCTTGAAACACAGCGAGCCACGGCAGCCACTCACTTCCTGGAGAGCCGAGGACAGGCGTTGTTAGCAAGATTGAAACGCAGCGGGAGGGTAGCTGCTCACAAACTGGATCGCAGAGCACCATGGTGCATGGTCAGCTCAGTCGATCTCAAAACTGCGACTAAGAGTTGACACTCACCCACTACGAGTTGGGCGGCATCAACCATCATCAGCCATGTATCACAATTTAAGACTTTGTTAACTTACCCAGATGTATGGAAACGGGAAAAGACATTCCCGGACAATATCTTTGGCGTCCATGCCAGTGCGGGAACGGACACTGCAATTCTTGTTGTCATCGTCGCGCACTTCGCCCTTTCAATTGGCGCACTCACCGCTTTAAGGCTCTTTTAACGCTCAATTCCAAGTTTCCCCTCTGCACAGCCAAAAGCATTAATCCGACCATGTCGTCATTCAAAGCTGCAGCCGTCGTCTCAATAAGCTTATCGCAGCCCAGACTTTGCCTGTGCATTTCTGCCGAAAAGCATTAGCACCTAACTCTGTATTTGCCTCTCAACTTACGTTCTAATCGCACGAATCTGACATCATCACCAAGGGGACTCACGTAGTGCTCTTGAAATTGTTTCTCCGCCACATCAAGTACATCGTCATCTGGGCTTCCGAAATCCTCCACATGGATTTGGACATTTCGCCGAAATTGATCGTATTTTGTGAACACAGCAATCACAGGGACTGAAGATCATTTGATAAATACAGTTCAAGAATCTCCGTAATGACGCACCATTCCGTTCAGGACAGATGTCCTTGAAATATTTGAGATCGAGCAGTGGTCGCTGGTTGTCCATTGGCACGCAGTACCTCAAAATATGTCCGTCAGTTGTCGTTATCGCGAACGATCGGAAATCCAACCATATCGCGTGTAATCTGTCTCGCAGTCGCCCTGTTCCACACTTACTTTGAATGAAGTTTCGCAAAATGTCGAGTTCCCCTGCGCTACCTGACTCGATCCCACGAGAGTCATGGAAAACATACCCCCGATGATTGGAAAACACAAGTTCGTCGTTAATCGTGTGCTCGCCTCGCTGGCTAGATTTTAGAGGCAACCGAAGAGAAGTACCAACTGTCACTTACATCCATGGACGGGTCGAGTTTAACCTGGTCGGCAGTGAGATCAGATTCGCAGACAAAAATTTGGACTACGTACCTCAAACCCTCCCCGGTAAATGACGGGGCTCTCTGTCGTTTCGCAGATTCTCTGGAGGATCGACGTCTTTCCTGCGTTCGCCCTTCCTATAATGAGCACTCGAAACTGGACTTCTGGAATTTGACGACGCGGCTGCTGGGTGTTCATTGGAGCGATGGTGTTTGTGAATGTGGTCTGAGAGCCAAGAACGCGAGTGACGTCTGCCGGCTATAGGAGGAATTCGACGGCCTTCTGGCACCAGAGAACAACCAAAGACTCACGGATTTAGATTTCCTGTACAGAAAAGTCACGGTAACGCGATGCTTGCTATCTGTAAAGCCGCTCAGCGAGAAGTGGACTGTACTGGGAACAAGACATCACCACCTTCCAGACGGACAACCTTGTCGTCTCCGAACTTGTATGGCTTAAACTCGACGGAAACCTCAGCAACTTTCTTTTTGAAAAGCCTTCGCTGGATAGTCAACGTAGCACTTGTGTGGTTTTTAAGATAGCTACGCGGAATAAATTAGCATTCGACGGTAAGTGCAAACACAGCCGATGACACGAACATGTTGATGTTCCAACGAACGACGGCGCCGTTCTTGAATTTGTCAGACTTGCGTGTGGCGCCAGCATCGTCCTTGAACACGAGCTCGAGATCGGATGTAGGACGTGTCTCGATAAAATCGACAGATATTTCTACGTAACTATATTAATTCTTCTCAGAAACAAAGGTAAGTCCTATATACCTTTCAAATGAATAACTCTGTTCGCGAATCGGTCAGCCTATGCTCGAGAGGAAGCTGTTCGACTAACTCAGGTTGATCGTCCATATCTGTTACAGATCGTGAATTCGATTCCATCCCAATATATGATGAATTTGGCTGTTTAAGCTCGAGTGCTGTGTGAAGAACTCTGATGAAGCAGATGGATGTACGAGCGATAGATGAAGGTAGGTGAAGACCCAAGTACAGTCGTAGTCGGTCGTAAGACACACACGTGTGAAAGGCATTGCGCCGCGCCACCTGCCATGTGAGGTTGAGCGCTTTGAGCTGTTTGGTTCCAACAACATAACATGCCTGGAATCACCAACTCCCGTCAGCTCTCCGATGACATGGGTAGTTGACGTCGCCGATTGGCTCGACTTTTTGGCGGTCGGTTGGCATTTCTCTCAAAAATCCGACCTTTCTCATCCTTCTTGAATCTTGATTACATCAATTCCGACTCAGCTCGAGACACATCCCCTTCAATCGCCGTTGTGACCCTCTCAACAACCACAAACCAAGCCTATCCCTAAGATGAAGTACGCATATTATTTTCGCTCAGGACGTCGGTCTGGCTCAGAACTCGAAAAGGATCCAGGTGACCGCCTACTAGATCTCAGGGCTAACGACGCAGGGGAAGTGCGCACCTCTTGCTCGCCAACCTAGCCCCTGATCCATCCCACCCATTTTCCGCCGCGGGACCCGCGTCACGAAGTCCTGAGCGACGGTATTGTCTGAGCCCAGGCTCTGCCCAGCTGGGTGCCGCAGCCGACTGGTCGAGGAGGACGGGCGCGGGCGTGAGGCGGAGGGCAAGCGGTCCTGGGTGGTTCGTGTTCGCGCTCAACAAGATCGGTACGTGCCTTCCCGCCCCTTCTCTCTCACATACCCGGCTGAAGCACCTCGGCATCACTACCCCAACGTTACGGTCCCGGTCCCCGGTATCAGCGCCTTTGGCACCAGCGTACTCTTCCGCCTTCACATGGTGTACAAGCCGCGCGGGGGCGCAGACGGTCATTATATCAACTGAAATGCGTATTTGCTATCACTGTTTGCAGTAAATCGAACTTCCGAAAGGTGGTGGTCGACTCGATTAGGTTGGCTGAAATCAGCTTATGGTGCAGTAGAGTAACGTCTCTCAATGTAATCTACTTATCTTCCACCGGAAATACCGGTGTGTGTAAATGTGTATTTTTTCTCATACATGCTCGCTGCAAGTTCGTCGTGTATTCGATTATATTGTACTTGGCCAATAAGTGCAGCTCTTCTCAAGAGGAGCGAAGCGCGCGATCGGGAAGAGTTTAGACAAGCTGATGAGTTGCTTGGTACACGGTGGGAGTAACGTGATGAATATGAGCTTTACGACGGAACTATAGACAGCTATAATACGAAGATATCGGGTAGCGATCGTGCAGGATCAACAAAAAGGAGAGTATGGCCATTTGGATGGGGACCCGAACCTTTTTCACCATAGAAAAAAGGTCAAGTCGTAATGAGTGTGACTATAAAATGAGAAAGATATGTGCGCAAAGAAAACATCCAAAAAAAAGAGAAGAAAAATGTGCACGATTTCAGTTCACACGTGCCCATTCCAAGTTCCCAATGAGCCCCCGAAGGAAACACGAAGCAGCGTAATCCCGATCCCGGAGGTCGTGTCCACAGCGCGAGACGCGACGGTCCTTCCTCCGACTTGGCAGCCTCGGTCGGCAGAGAAGTCCGCAGGCGGAGCGTACGGAGCGCCTGCACGTTCGGTAATAGGGAACCGACTTGCTTGTACAGCGCTTGAAGCAAGACCTAGTACTGATCAGTGAGAGAAAGAGCCGAGGGGGGGGAGCCGACGCGTACGTCATCTGAAGTCCCGTCGAGACTCAGCTCGAGTACCTCCAGTCCCGCGCCAGTATTTCCCAGGGCGCCCAATAACCGCCCGCGCGTGCGCACGTCCACGTCGGGCGCGAGTACGAGTTCGAGCTCTTTCAGCGCGCCACCAAGCGCACCAAACAGGGCCGCGGGGCGCAGGCCGTCGTACAGCGTGCTCGCAATGTGTAGCGTCACGCGGCGGAGCGGACGGCCAGGAGCGAGCGCGGCTGCGGCTATCGAGCACGGCAAGGCGCGGCACGGCGGCTGATGGGACGTCCTGCGCTGCGGGGGGCACGCCGACGAAGTGGGGTAGAGGTAGGTGGGTGAGATGTGCACGTGCGGGCGCGGCGAGAAAACCGTCGAAAAACGCGTAGGGCAGCGTGTCTGCGAGCAGCGTTAGGTGCGTGAGCATACCCGGCGCCGCGGAGAGCAACTCCGCGTCGAAGGCTGGTAGCGTCAGCGCCGAGAGAGCGCGCATAGAGCGGACCGCCAACGCCAGCGCAAGTATGAAGGACGGGCCGTGCGCAGGCGGGTAGGCGCACAGCGTCAGCATCGTCACGAGCGCCGCAAGACGCTACGCGCCTACTAGCTGCGCGATGCAGGCGTCAGCGTTGTCTGCGGACAGCTCGAGCGTGCAGTAGAGCGCCAGCAGCGCAGCAGCGCTGAAGTGCTTCGAGACGCGGGCAAGGACGACGCGCAGCTGGGAGTGCGGGGCGTGCGCCAAGACGAATGAGAGTGGGATCGGCTCTGGCGCACCTGCTGTCGGGCGAACCGTGGGCTGCGCAGCTCGAATACCTGTGGAAAGTCACTACGATGCGCTGGGGCGGTGGTGGTGGTGCAGGTGCGTGCGCGGACTCGGTCGGGGAGTGCAGGAATGCGGGTGAGCTGAATGTGTGGGCACGGGTGTGTGCCTGGAAGGAGGACCGTGCGCTGGGTGGGACAATGTATGTTGGCACGCTCGGGAACATCTCGGACATGCGCGGGAAGGAAGGTGAGACAGGCGAATCGGTGCAGGGCATGTCCAGCTCAGAGATCATGCTAGCACATTGCCCGAGGTCTGCTGGGAGGACGGATATCTGAAGATGGAAGCGATGGCGAGCGGCTAGGAGAGCGGGGCCATGGGACACTGGAGATGTGGGAAATGGTCTTGGAGGAGGGGCGTCCTCGTCCCCTGCGAAAATGTAACATGGAAGTAAGGGCTGTCATCCGCCGGCGCAGGGATATCGAGATGGAGGATCTGTGCTTGAACCTATGGACATGGCGCAAGGAGCCGTATGAAAGGAAGGCCGCCCAAGTGGAGTCGTATTCGTGCTCTACAAGATCGGTGCATTCCATCTGTCTCTCTAATTATCGGAAAGACCGGTGACGTACCTTCTAGCGAATTCGAGGACCAGGACCAGGTTATTGGAGCGACGGAAGCAAGAGTCGTTGATCGATTCGATCGATCCCGTTCGATGGTTCACACGGTTCACCTTCCTTATTTGTCCTCACCTGTCGTCCAAGTCCAACCTCAACCCAATCAACCCATGTCAAGTCAATGTCTTACATCTCACCGCCGGGCCCCGGTGTGCTTTTCCGTCCTGCCCATCCGCCCACCTGGCGACTGAGAATCATTGCCGCTTGAGATATCGACATGCGCCAGTGTATAGAACGTCTGGGCCGGGCATACAACCTCCACATTCTACCCCTCATGTTTGTTATCGCTATCGTGCGTCGCATCCCTCTTGCCCTTCACATCCAACTCATCCTGCTATCAGGTCGGAATATCAAGATCCCATTCGGGAGTAGACGAATGGCTGCAACAGCATCACCATCGTCGTGGCCTGGTCATTGGCATCTTCCCACCAAACGACAGAACTGCATGCTTACACTACACCCCTCAAACACACACGTGCGCAACAAAGCAGACGAGGCAGCCCGATCTCACAGTCTAGAAACAGTCCGAGTTCCGCCAGCCCACCCCGATCCGCGAGCACTTGTTCAAGAGCCCAGGTGTGCTCCTACACATGGCGTTCACGACCATCCCGTGTCTGAACAGGACAGACTTCGAGATGCTCCGTGCGTCATTTGTCGTGCGTCTACCTGCCCGCCTTCTCCCACCCCTTTCTTCTCACAGGATGTGTCGACGACAGAGCTTTGGGATGATCACACGGGCCGATACAGTGCAGCTCGCTCAGCTCCCCGGGTTCGGCCCTCCCGTCCGGGCGGCAGGCGATCCACTAAAGCCTCCCCGCTTTCGCCGTGCTGACTAGCAGCGACAGAGGCGGCGTGAGCAGACGAATGGGCGTTGGCACGAACACTGTCTGGGGCTTCGAATTTGATCACAATTCCTTTTCCTCATCGTGCGCCGGCACGTGGTGATGGACCATCCACTGGCAAGCACGGGCGCGAGGAGAGGGAGAGCCCACTCTGGGACCTCAACAAGGCCACGGCCCGGTAGTCCAGTCGGCGCTTGGCCTCCATCGACCTCATAAGTTCATATAACTTCGTATGTCAAATTCCTATTCTGCGTCATCTCACTGACATCGACCCATCGTGGAAGAAACCGCAAGTCCAACGTGATCCTTTCGGTCGGCGTAAAGAAGCAAACCGCCCCTTCAATCAAGTGTGCGCTCAGCCATCGTCGAGCAGGACAATGCACGCATATCGTTCCAGGGCTGGACCCAAGGAAGGCCCAGCCGTTCTGCGATTGCCAGACCTCAGGCTCTGCAAAGAAAAGCGATGTCGGTGCTTCGTACGTGCCAACACGTTCTGCCCAGTCCCCCACAAGAAAGTATGACGACGCTAGCTGAGATGACGCTCTCAGCGCTCGCACGGCTAGTAGCTTTCGCCGTGAGGTACGGCCTCTGTCCCGCTGCCGGAGATGCCCTCTGTCGGGAGCGGAAACGCGAAGGTCCACATGCGCCAGGCGGAGGCATCAGGAAAACCTCAAAGTGCTTAGCTGCCTTAATTGGCCTATCAAGGCACCTCAGATTGTTAAGGTGAAACAGTGACTTAATTTGCACTTAGAAATATTGTCTTAAGGCAAGATTAAGGATACATGTGACATAGATAAAAAACTTCAAATTGAGTGTGGTGAGATTGGTGAGGATTGAGTAGGGGAAAACAAGGGTGGGTAAGGGAAACATGGGAACTTGAAGGGATAGATGAGGGTGGGCATGCCAGGGGGGATATAGGGAAGGGAAACAAAGGGATGGGGATGGGGATGGGGATATGAGGGGATATTGGGGGAATATAGGGATGGAGGAGGGGGGCGGGAAGGGAATATGAGTGTGGGGGAGGGGGACATGGGGATGGGGGAGGGATACATTGGGAAGGGGAATATGGGGAGGGGGGAGAGGGACATGAAAAGGGGAATATGAGAATGGGGCTAGGGAACATGGGGAAGGGGAATGTGGGGAGCCTCGGATGGGGGAGGGGGGTGAGGGGAAGGGGAATATGAGGTCAGGGGAGGGGATGGGGATGGGGGGGGATGGGGGATGGGGGATGGGGGATGGGGGATGGGGGATGGGGGATGGGGGATGGGGGATGGGGGATGGGGGATGGGGGATGGGGGATGGGGGATGGGGGATGGGGGATGGGGGATGGGGATGGGGATGGGGAAGGGGGATGAGGGGAAGGGGAAGGGGGATGAGGGGAAGGGGGAGGGGGACATGGGGAAGGGGAATATGGGGAGGGGGGAGGGGGGAGGGGGACATGGGGAAGGGGAATATGGGGAGGGGGGAGGGGGACACAGGGATGGGGGATATGAGAATGGGGGTAGGGAACATGGGGAAGGGGAATATGGGGAGGGGGGAGGGGGATACAGGGATGGGGGATATGAGAATGGGGGTAGGGAACATGGGGAAGGGGAATGTGGGGAGCCTCAGATGGGGGAGGGGGATGAGGGGAATGGGAATATGAGGATGGGGTGGGGGATAAAGGGAAGGGGAATATGAGGATGGGGAGGGGGACAAGGGAGAGGGGAATATGGGAAGGGGGAGGGGGACATGGGGGAAAGTGTTACAATCCGCCCTACGGCCCGCCCGGAACGACCACTCGGAACCGCTATCAAGCGCTCGCAAGCGGATTATGCTGAAGAAGAAGCGCAAATCTCGAGACTTGTGACAGAACACACCCAAACACTCAGAGCTAAGTCACCCGTTGGATATTACGCATACGGAAGCGCTCAGAAATCTCAGGAATACTGGGAGTAGCGCACGTGACTTTAGCGCCGCCCGTCACGTGACCCTGGCACGTGACCTGGTCTAGACTCGCACCAGACGGATCCAGATGAGCTTGTGCCTGGACCGAGGCTAGAACACCTCATGTTTGTGACTCGTACGTGATTGTGCCTGATTTCTGATGGACTGTATGACTCGTGTTTCTTATCTCTGACTCATGCCATGAGGGCCTTACGCCATTGGCTGTCCGTTATCTCTGACTCGTTGTGACTCATTCCTAGGACCCCTGTATTAGGATTTCGGAGTTCCAAGCTGAGGTTCAAACCTCCTTGGATGTGTATATAGGCTCTAGCTTATGGTCGCTGAAGACCTAAGCTTGACTTCTTGGATTATACCACCCAACTCCTGTGCTAGCTACTGAGCTGTCTGCAAGTAGTGACGCTGATAGCAGGATTTCTGTGTTCAATCAAAGACTGTTCCTGAAGCCACCTCTTTCCCTATTTCCGCTCTCCTCTATATTGCAAGCTGTCTGCCTCTGCAATTCTCTCTACCATCCTCTTTTGCGCCCTTTGCGTTCTTTGGGCCACTCTACTCCGTCTCTCCTCTGAGATCTCACGTGAACGGCTTTCCCAAGTCGTCTTGAAGTGTGACCGTTAGGACCCGACGAGCCTAGCACGCGGTGTTAGAAGGCAACGCCCGGTGGAGCGTTACAGAAAGGGAATATGGGAAAGAGAAGGGGGACATGGGGATGTGGAATATGGGGATGGGGATGGGGAAAGGGAATATATATGGGGGAGGGGAACATCAGGAACTTAAATGAGGAAGAGAGGGATATGGGGATAAGGATATGTGAAGGGGAATATGACTGTAGGGGGAGGGGATGGGGACTGCATTTCTGAGTAGTACTAGTACTAGTTTAGTTTTCCCTAATATAAGCCATTCACTTGTCCAGATGACTCTAGTCTACTCACTAAAAAATGAAAATATTTGGGGAGGTAGATACCCTCAGAATCCTCTGCCAACTCTAAGTGATCTGACTAGCCATTCTTGAATTTGACCAGTTTTCAAGTCCATGGCTGCTGGCACTGCACCCTAGACTATATCTGTCTCCTTCAGTTAAAGCACTGGCACTTACATGGGATGATGCAAGCGTACTTGCTACACATCAAGCTACACATACCACCACATTGCCACCCATACGTCATCTCCCGCATCTTGACATCACCCAACAACCATCTGCTTAACATTCACGCACAAACATCTGACAATGGCGGCATCCCAAGGACTATCCACTACCATATATAAACCCCTGGTACTGCTGCCTAACAAGACATCACCTTTTTACCCCATCTTTCCTCACTCCTCACACCTTTGCATCCAAGATCTCCTTATTTCCTAAATTGTTCCCTGAATCAATCATGCTTGGTTTCTGTTCTGTTTCTGTCTGACTTAAGTGTTGCCCAAATCAAACAGGCTTCCAGATGACTGAGTGGGATCCCAATGAAAAGTGTCTTGGCTTTCCCTATTTCCAAGAACTCCTACTTGGTGTAAAGCTGACATTTTCTATCTTGGGAAATAAATCAGCTCTGAAATTATTTGGGGAGCTGGTTTTCCTTAAAAGCCAAGGGGTCCTCTGCCAACTATAAGCAATCCAATCAGCCATTCCTGATTTATTTAACCAGAGCTCAAACCCTTGGGCTGAAGGATCTCAGAGTTGGTCAAATAAATCAGGAATAGCTGATTGTATTGCTTAGAGTTAGCAGAGGACCCCTTGGAAGTTGAGAAGATCTACCTCCCTAAATATTTTCATAGTTTTATCTATTTTATTTCTTGAGATATCAGAAATATTGGCTTAGCTGGCACTGGCAACAATATTATTTAAAAATCAAATTCCTTGTTTTTTTGTATTGTTGTAGTAACAATTGGTAATTATTTTTCATATCTATACACTCCTATACATTCTGTGATTTTTTGAAGCAGAATTATTTAAGGAAAATGTGTGATTTCGTGCAGACACACACTCAAATTGACTTAGACAAAAAGTGGTGTAAGGCTCGGGCGACTTCCGGGCGGAAGTTTAATTTGTGGCAGGGGAGGGCGCGCCACATCACGCGTCACGCGTCACGACTTGTTCGAATTCGAACGCACTTTCGCCCCACTTTCCCTCCCCCTCACACAAATACGAAGCTCCGTTTTTTTTTCTTTTCTTTTTTCTCGTTCGTCTCTAACCGGTGCAGGCCAGGACAGTTTCACCCTCCTCATCGAGGTCCCCCCCACCGCCTTCACACCTCGCGGCTGCATGCGAGCACCCAGCCCGCCCGGCCTGCCGCTCACACGTGTGTACACAGGCCACATCGTTGTCGCCGTCTCGCTCGCGGCACTTGGGCCCACTCAGATGAGTTCTTTTTTTTCACTTTTTATTTTTTTTTCTTACTCATTTCGACTGGGCAGGGCCTCCCACTCCCGCGACTTCGCCGCAGCCTCACACCCGCACCCGCTGCCCCTCGACCGTGACCCTGCCACGTCGTTGAGGCTGCGACACCCCGGCTCCACTGACCCGGCTACCACCAGGACACCACGGCGCCACCTCGACACGGTCGCCACTGTCACCTCTACGACGATTCCATCAGCGCCGCCCACCTCGACCCCGCTGCACCGGCGCCGTCTCAACACGGCCTCCACTGCCACCTCGACTGTCATCGCCACCCGCCTCGTCCACCCGACCCCTCCTCATCGGCGCCGTTTCGACACGGCACACCACTGGCACCGCGACGCCGGCACCGCCGTCGTTCACTCGACCCCACCCCACGGCGCCGTTTCGACACGGCCGCCACCGCCACCCGACTCAACCTGCCACACGGCCGCCACTGCCACCTCGCTGTTGCACCTATCCCCACCCCACCTGTATTATTATTAGCTACTTGTAGTATCATAATATATATTTGCATAAATTCTGTTCTGTCCAATCCCTGATTCCCTGTGTGAAAAGTCAAATCATTTAAATTTAAGATGAAGTCTTAATACTGTCTTATCAGGTCTTAGTTGACTTAAATTGTACTGATATCCTAACCTGACCATGGGCTCATCTTAATCCCCTTAAGACCATTAAGTACTGATTCAGAACCACTCTAAGTCATCAAGGGAATTAAGTTATGGCCATTAAGGCAGGTTAAGGAGGCGACCTTGCTTAAATTGCCTTAGGAAAAAATGACCTTAAAATGGCCTTAGGAGCATTTTAAGGCCTGATTAAGAGCATTTAAGTACTTTTAGGTCTTCCTGATGGGGAAAGCGGATCCGTTCGTGCTCAACACGATCGGTGCGTGCCATTCGGCTGTCTACATACACTCTCACTGATTCTCAGATAGGCCTGGTGCCGCACGAGAATGCCCTGGGGCCCGAAGCACCTCCGCGCCATGACCTCAATGCTTCCTTCCCTCCGACTCCGCGGTGTCGTACCGGCATGCAAATATCTCCTCTGCGACACAGCAGTTCATCTCCACCTCCTCCGTGCCGAATGCCGTAGTTGGCCTCGTCGGCTTCTGGATGTCGGACAAAGCAGCATCGTCAACACGCTCAAGTGCGCCATGGTTGGCTTCTTTTCTTGGTCCCGCTTAAAGAGTGGTTATTACGGAGCCGCTCACGGGAAGGTATACGCCATGGCAGCGCGGCCGGAACATACGATGGAGCTGCAGTACTGACTCAACTGACCCAAAATGGCCAATCCTGTCCCTCAAATCAAGATTGCATACCATTTTTGTCGCGCAGGGCATTGCGGCTAACTTTGAGCTGTCCTCAACGCAAGAAAATTCTAGGCGCATCCCACCTTCCTGATCTCAATGCCCGCAGCGCAAAGGAGCGCAGGCGCCCAGTGGGGTCCGTTCTCCATCTTACTTGCCGACCTGGCCACTGATCCGTTCCGCCCAGTCCCCGCCGTATAAACCGCGTCACGAAGACCCACCGACGGCATCTGAGTTCATCTCATCGTTCGGGTAGCTAGAGCTTTCCGCTACACAAGGTTGTCTACGAGCCCGCCACCGGCTTGACGCGCGCAACCCGGAGGGAGGAGGGTAGTCCGAGGCGACCCTGGAGGGCAAGCGGTTCGTCTTCGTGCTTCACAAGATCGTCTGCATGCTTGCTACCTTCTCATATGTGTTATTGTCTGATACCAGCAATATTTTGTCGTCGATTCAATATGCTGCAGGTCTTCACAAACAGAAGACGAGCGAAGGGTGCATTTCGTGAGAGTTCGGACGAGTTAATGAGCTGCCGAGTATGCGTAGTATTAATACTCTATGTATACGTTTGCGACGGAACTATAGACGGTTGTAATGCAAGGATATCGGGTAGCGATCATGCAGGGATCGACAAAAAGGAGAGAGAATGGCCGTCTGGATGGCAGTAGCATGAGGATACCTGGGCCGTATCTCATGGAGATCCTCCGCTCACACAAGCTGAAGAGCTGACGAAGGTTTATAAGATGCCCATATTCATCACAACGCTCGTCACGGTGTTCATGAGGATATTTGAGGTCATCTCCTCAAAGTCGTTCTCCTTCCAGTCCTTTGTTTCCTCCATTAGCACACGCACTATATCTCCGGGGGGTTGAGTCTTGACCATCACCTCCTGTATGCGGGCATGCTTGATGGTTGGCGATGGCGTGAATTTGGCTTGGAATTTGGAGTTACGGGCCCGAAAGCGGAGGCGGCGTTGACGTCGATGGAGTCATGCAATCATAGAAGCTGAAGTGGACACGGCATCATATTCGTGGTTCCAAGATAGAAGAGACGGTATACAGTAATAGTAGAAGGGAAAGGTAAGAGGGAGTGTCATTAGTTAATGAAAAGAGATCAAACGCAAAACGAAAGAGACGCGGTGGTGAAACACGACGGTGACGGGGTGTAACGAACGAAGGCGAATCGGTAAACATAAAGGGAGTTGTATGAGAAGGGAGATGAACAAAGAGGCTGTATTTTACGGGAACAGACCAGAGGCGAAGACGAACGTACTCGACGGTAAAAATCAAGTCAGAAAAGTTAAGACAAAAATAATGTTCATCATGGCTGCGTCTTCGTTATAGACGATGAGTCCGAGATCCAAACTATCGACGGAGTGGACACAAAAGGGGTGTGACTCGCTGCGTTTCAAGCCTACTGAGCGACACCTGTCCTCGGCTCTCCAAGGAAGTGAGTGGCTGCCGTAGCTCGTTGTGTTTGAAGCCTGCTGACGACGCCTGTCCTCGGCTCCCATCGGAACTGGTATGGCTTCAACTCGACAGAAACCTCAGCAACCCTTATTTGAAAAGCGCTGCTGGATGATCAACGTAGCACTGGTGTAGTCCTGACATAGATGTATGAAATAAATCAGCCGGTAAGAGGTTAGTGACACGAACATGTCGAGGTCCCAATGAACGAAGGCGCCGTTCTTGAGTTTGTAAGACTTGTGTGTGATGCCGGCGTCGTCCTTGAAAACGAGCTCAAGAGTCGGATGTAGGTCATGTCTTGATAAATTCGACATATATTTCTACGCAACCGCATCAAGTCTGCTCAGAAACAATGGTAGGTCCTGTATACCTTTCACATGAATCACTCTGTTCGTGAATCGGTCAGCCTATACTCGAGAGGAAGCTATCCGACTAACTGATCTTGATCGTCCATATCGATTACAGATCGTGAATTCGACTCCATCTCAAGATATGGGACATGTACGAGCGACGGATAGAGGTAGGTAGGCCGAAGATGCAAGTACAGTCGTGAGATACGCACGTGTGAAAACAGCAGTTGAGCTGCTCTGTTCCAACTTTCTCGTCCACGACAACATGCCTGGACCCACCGACACCCGTCAACTCTCCGATGACACGGGATACTCAACCTCGCCGATTGGCTCAACATGTGGCCGCCACGGTTGGCGTTTCTCTCAAAACCCAACCTTTCTCATCCATCTTTATCCCACCAATTCCGAGTCATCAGAAACAGTCAGCTCGACAACGTCCTCCTCAATCACCCTTATGACCCTCTCGACGACACACGCAAAAGACAAACTAAGTCTATCCCTCAAATGGAGTACACACCCAATTATTTTGCTCGGGATGTCGGTCTGGCTCAGAACGCGAAAAGGACCCAGGTGCTTGATCTCAGGGCCAACGACGCAGGTGAAAAGCGCACCATGTTACTTACTGATCTGCTCACTGATCCGTCCCACTCATTCTCCTCCATGGGACCCGCGTCATGAAGACCCGACGGTGTTGTCTGAGGCCAGACTCTCGTCGTCCGCTTAGCTAGCGGCTTCCGTCGCTATGCGCGACGTCCCATCTGCTGCATTGGAGCAGGCACCTTCCAGGAGTACCAAGACGAAGGAGTAGCTGTCACAGCTCCACGTCCGTTCTGCTTGTGCTTGATTCGCACGACCCGGCTGGATGCCGCAGCCAGCCTGTCGAGGAGGACGTGCGCGGAGCGAGGCAGAGGGCAGGCGATTCGGTTCTCGCTCGACGAGATCAGTACGTGCCTTCCGTCCCCTTCTCTCTCAAATTCTCGGATAGACCTGGTGCCCCGCGAGAATACAGATGCCTAGCTGAAGCACGTCTGCACTACGACCCCAACGTTGCCCTCTCGTCCGCGAGCTCACGAATCACCTTTGGCACTGCACCATCGCACTCCTCTGCCTTCTCATCGTGTACAAGCCGAGCTGGACGCAGACGGCCTCGTTATCAGCTGGAATGCGTATCCACTCGTGTCCCAACTGGTTCCGAAGGTCAACTAGATCAGATTGGGTAAAATCGTTTACGGTGAAATACAGTAACGTCTCAATGACGTGATCTATCTCCCACCATCCATTGGAAACATTGTGTGGGTGTATGTATGTTTTTTTATGATACCAACTCACTGCAAGACTTTGCCTTGAATTCGATTATACTGTACTTGGCCAATAGCAGCTCTTCTCGGACAGAAGTGCGTGATTTGGAAGAGTTTAGACTAGCTGATGAGTTGCTGAGTACGTGTCGTGAGTTATGTTTACGGGTGGGAGTAACGCGATGTATATGAGTTTTACGACGGACAGCTATAGCTATAATGCGAGGATATCGGGTAGTGATCGCGCGGTGATCAACAAAGAGAGGCTGTCTGTCTGGAGACCCGTGTTCTTCTCTTCAAAAAAAGAAAAAGGTCAAGTCGTAGTGAATGTGACTATTGAATGAGGAAGATGCGCGCAAAGAAAACATCCAAAAAAAGAGAAGAAAAACAAGCATACATGAGTTCAGTTCGCGCATACCCACTCCCTCCCCACTGCACGCCCGAGGAAAACACGATGCAGCGCAAATGCCGATCCCAGAGGAGGTCGAGTCCACAGCGCGAGACGCGACGGGCCATCTTCTGCTTCGCAGCCTCGGTCGGCAGAGAACTTGAAGGAGAGTTTGTGGCCGTCTGGACGGCAGCGGTATGAAGATACCGATACCCGCGTCCTTCTCTTCAAAGAAAAGGTTCAAGTCCAATGGGTGAGATGAGAGAGACAATATGAGCGCCAAACAAAAAAAAAGATCCTAGCGCCTAGTAACCGCCTGTGTTGGGCGCGAGCTGCGCAGCACCGCTGAAGCGTTTCGGACTCGAGACGCGGGAGAGGATGAGCAGCTGGGAACGCGGGACGTTGTGCCAGACAAGTAAGAGCGGGATCGGAGGGCGCTGCTGTCAGGCGACCCGTAGGCTGCGTGGACACTATATTGTGCTGTGGTGGTAATGGCACAGGAGGTGCATGCGTAGACTCGGTTGGGAGTGCAGGAATGCGGGTGAGCTGAATATGCGGGTGCGGGTGGGGTGCATTTAGAAGGAGGACCGTGCGCTGGGTGGATGACGTCTGTTGTCACGCTAGGGAACATCTCGGACATGCATGGGAAGGAAGGTGAGACGGGCAAATCGGTGCAGGCAATGACCAGCTCCGAGATGGTGCTGGCGCGTCGCCCAAGGCCGCTGGGAGGACGGATGGTGAGCGGCTAGGAGACCAGGGGCCACCGAGATGTGGGAGATGGTACCGGAATATCAAGATGAAGAATTGGGATATCGAAAAGATCATGGATGGTGAGTCTATGGTGAGACTGGGCGTGTCCTTGATATCAAGGTTTTGAGAATGCTTGAACTTGCGCAGAAAAGACGGCATGGTGCGAGGAAGAGGAGGTCGTCGGGGGAGAGGAAGGGAACAGGCAAGTTGGAAGCGTCGTACTACTACTCATACTTGCAGGTGCTAGACGAGGAGGTGCGCTCGTGTTCGTGCTCTACAAGATCAGCGCTCAGCTCTCTAATTGTCGGAAAGACCGTGACGTACCTCCTTCCAGCTACTTCCCCGGTAAATAATGGGCTGTCCGTTGTATACATACCCTTTTTAGGATGGATGTCTTTCCTGCGTTTGCCCGAAGGACCTCTGGAATTCGAGGACCGGGTTGTCGTAGAGAAGAGCCGGTGATCGATTTGATCGTTCACACGGTTCACCTTCCCGGCATCTCCCGGCATCCGCAACGTTCCAAAGGAGTTTGCCGACATCCTCGTCTTGCCTCCCGAATGAGTATCATTGTCTCGCCGCTTGAGATATCGACCCAGAGTACATCCGCCAGTGCATAGAACATCTGGGCCGGGCATACAACCTCCGCATTCCACCCCTCATGCAGGCCTCATGTCTGATATCATGCATCGCGTCCCCTTGCCATTCGCATCCGGCTTATCCTGCTATCAGATCGGAACACCAAGATCCCATTCGGGAGTGAACGAAAGTCTACAACAACATCACCACCCTCGTGGCCTGGTCGTTTGCATCTTCCCACCAAATGACTGGACGGCATGCTTATGCTACAGCCCTCGCAACCACACGCGTGTGCATGCATAACAGACGAGGCAGCCCAATCCCACAGCCTAGAAACAGTCCGAGCTCCGCCAGCCCACGCCGATCTGCGAGCATGCGCTCAAGAGCCCAGGTGCGCTCTTACGCACGGCGTTCACGAACATCCCTTGTTTGAACAGGACGGACTTCGAGACGCTCCGTGCGTCATTTGTCGTGTGTCTACCTACCCGCCTTCTCCCGCCCCTTTCTTCTCACCGGACGTGTCGACGACAGGGCTCTTCAATGATCGCAAGGGCCGATGTGGTGCAGCTCGCGCAATGGCCAATCCTGCCCCTCAAATCACGGATTGTACGATTTTCTTCGGGCAGGGCATCACGGCTAACTTTGGGCAGGCTTGAGCTCAAGAAAAATCTAGGCGTATCCCACCTTCCCGATCTCAATACCCGCAGCACAGAGAAGGAGCGCAGGCGCTCAGTGGGGTCCGTTCTCCGTCTTACTTGCCGACCTAGCCACTGATCCGTTCCGCCGTATAATCCGTGTCACGAAGACCTACCGACGGCGTCTGAGTTCATCTCATCGCTCGGGTAGCTAGAGCCTTCCGCTACACAAGGTTGTCAACGAGCCCGCTACAGGCTTGACGCGCGCAACCCGGGGGGAGGAGGGTAGTCCGAGGCGACCCTGGAAGGCAAGCGGTTCGGTTCGTGTTCGTGCTCCACAAGATCGTTTGCATGCTTGTTACCTTCTCATATGTGTTATTTTCTGATACCAGCAATATTTTATCGTCGATTCAATATACTGCAGATCTTCTCAGACAGAAGAAGAGCGAAGTGCGCATTCCGTGAGAGTTCAGACCAGTTTATGAGCTGCCGAGTATGCGTAGTAATAATACTCTATGCATACGTTTGCGACGGAACTATAGACGGTTGTAATGCGAGGATATCAGGTAGCGATCATGTAGGGATCGATAAAAAAAGGAGAGAATGGTCGTCTGGATGGCAGCGGCGTAAGGATACCTGGGCCCTTCTATTCAAAGGAGAGAAACATATGCGCGCGAAAAAAAAACTCCCAAAAAGAGAGGAGAAAAACGACTGAAGTGGGTTTACGCGCACCCACTCCCCCGAGCTCATCCGTGAGCGCCCGAAGAAAACACGACGCGGGGGGTATGTCCAAAGTGCAAGGCACGATAGGCCTTCTTCCGCCGTGGCAGCCTCCAGGCAGAGCGCCTGCACGATTGGTAACAGCTGCTTGTACACCACCTGCAATGAGACCTAGATAATTGCAAAGCGGCCCGTCTCAGCCACGGCAGAGGGGTGGCAGTACTTCAAAACATTACTTTAATAGTGAACGTTACTAGTGAACACCAGAGAGTCCAAACCACATCGCGTGTAATCTATCTCGCAGTCGCATTTCTCGACACTTGCATCAGATGAATTGCAATGTGCTACCTGACTCAATTCCACGAGTTATGAAGACGTGACCCGGGATAATTGGAGAACACAAGCTCGAAGACGAACTTGTGTTCTCCAATTATCCAGATGCTGCTCGCCTCGCTGGCCCCATGTTTAGAGCGAAAGATAAGTAAGATGGTCACTAAGAGCTTCCTTTTTCGGTAACCACCACCATCCCGGCCACGTCACAGTGACCCAGACGGTGTGGTATACTAGAATACTCTACACACACCCTAGCCACACACATTCACGAAACTGAACAAATACCAAAAATAAAAAGCCGACATACAGCTGAGATGGAGGCCAGGAACCCCGAGCAGACGGAGAGCGCCGGCCCCACCGGACAAAAGCGGAACCTACGCTCGTCAGCGCTCACCCAGGCGTCTAGCAGCAGCAACGCCCAGGGGGAGCAAAAGAGAACCAAATCGACATCCCTTCAAGAACCGAGAATCCTCTTGGAGAAAGAGGGATTGTTGAAAAAGGACGAGGACATCACAGCTAAGTCAGTGCACGCAGCGCTCAAGCTAATGTTCGTAAAATACAACAGCAAACTCTCCCCGGACATGCAGAGGATCATACTGTCCCTCACGGCGTGCGTAGCTACGCTGGCCGCGGACAAGGGGCAAGAGCACAGCCAAACAGTGGAGACCCTAGCGCAGAGACTTAGCGACAAGCTAGAGAACTCAGTGAACAAAGGGATAGAGAAGCTGAGTAGCCTCATCGAAACGTCTCTGGCTAACCAGAGCGAAATGCAGAGCACGTCCAAAAAGCTGGACGAATCGGCAGGGGCCCTACACAAAGCCCTAGAGGTAGTGAACATCAACCTCAATGCGGTAGCAAACACCTCGGACAAGCTCACCAATACAGTGAGCTCGTAAAAGGACGCCCTGCTGTCGGCACCCGAAGCAAGACCCAAGCCTAGTGAATAGCACGGGTAAACCCGGGGTAAATTCTTTCAACCCGTACCCTTACCCGTCAAAACCCATGACCCTCCACAAGGGTACGGGTTTTGACGGGTTGGGGTGCGGGTATTCAAGGGGTTTGGCGGGTATGAAAAACCCGCCGGGGGTTGCACACGGGTATACTAGTAGTAGCCAAAAGTACCTATTGTTCGTTAACATATGTACAGTTATTGTACTACTTGTAAGCTACAAAGGCCTCCCTATGCCTCTCTGAACCCTCGGACCTCGCTGCCGTTGGTGTCGGTGTCATGGCGCCGCGGCGCGACATCGGTGTCGCAGCATGGTGTCGTATCGTAGTCCCGCGGCGCGACGTCGGTGTCGCAGGCCCGGCGTGCGGTGTCGGTGTCGTAGTGCCACGGCGCGATGTCGGTGTCGCAGGCCCAGCCCCCAGCGTCGGTGTCGTAGCGCCGCAGCGCGACGCCGGTGTCGCAGGCCCAGCGCATGGCGTCGGCGTCGTAGGGCCAGGGCACGGCGTCGGTGTCGTAGTGCCACGGCGCGACGTTGGTGTCGCAGGCCCAGCCCAGCGTCGGTGTCGTAGCGCCGCGGCGTGACGTCGGTATCGAAGGTCCAGCGTGCGGTGTCGGTGTCATAGTGCCGCGGCGCGACGTCGGTGTCGCAGGCCAGCCCCCAGCGTCACGACAGTCGCAGTGCCGCGGCGTGGATGTCGATGTCGCAGGCCGAGCGTGCGGTGTCGGTGTCGCAGGCCCAGCTTGCGGTGTCGGTGTCGTAGTGCTGCGGCGCGATGTCGGTGTCGCAGGCCCAGCCCCCAGCGTCGGTGTCGCAGCGCCGCGGCGTGACGTCGGTATCAAAGGCCCAGCGTGCGGTGTCGGTGTCGTAGTGCCGCGGCGCGACGTGGGTGTCGCAGGCCCAGCCCCCAGCGTCGGTGTCGTAGCACCGCGGCGCGACGCCAGTGTCACAGGCCCAGTGCATGGCGTCGGTGTTGTACGGCCATGGCGCGGCGTCGGTATAACAGCGCACCGCATTGGTGTCGTGGTGTCGCGGTGCCGCGTCATGGCGCTGAGTCGTTGTCGAAGCGGCATGGCGCTGTCGTAGCGTCACGCTGCCGCGTCGTTGTTGTAGCGCCACGCCGCTGCGTTGGTGTTGTAGCGCCATGTTACTGTCGCTGTCGCAGCGCCATGGCGCCGTGTCGCCGTTGTAGCGCCAAGGCGCCGTGTCGCCGTCAGCGTCACAGTGCCATGTTGGGCAGGCCCGGGTGTCGTAGTGTCATGGCGCCATATTTGCGCGCCAAACGGGCCTGCACGCGGCAAGGCGGAGGCCTGTTTTGAAACCTAGAGAAGAAAAAAAGCAATGCAGTTAGTCAGGAAAAGGAAAAGGAAAAGGAAACTTAGCTTGTTTGAGGCCAATACAACGCAGTCGACAAGTTGCTGAGCATGTCATGGTTGTTAGGACATGCTGACACGTTGCAGCAACGTCCGGTCCGGCAGAATTACCCGCAGAAACCCGCGGACCCGTGACAAGGGTAACGGGTTTCGTGAGGGTCACGATTCCGTACCCGTACCCGTACCCATACCCTTACCCGGTACCCATGCGGGTTCCTTAACCTGTGCCATACTACACTAGATCAGACGAAGCCTCGCTAGACTCAAGCCTTACAAGGTGCCAGGACCAGACGGTATTCCAAACATCGTTCTGACCAAATGTGCTGACATCCTCGAGGACAGACTATGGTACATCTACATGGCTATCCTGGACAGAAACATGCAGTACGAACCGTGGAAAAAGTTCGACACAGTCGTACTAAGAAAACCAGGTAAACCGAGATACGACATCCCGAAAGCGTACAGACCCATAGCCCTCCTGAACACACTGGGCAAAGTACTCACGTCGGTAATCGCGGAACAATTGACCTACTACACGGAAAAGTATGCCTTGCTCCCCACCCTCCACTTCAGCGGGAGGCCGGCGCGCACCACCAGTGACGCCATCCAATACCTGGTATACAAAATCAAAGACGCATGGAGGAAGAAGCAGGTCACATTGGTACTATTCCTGGACATAGAAGGAGCGTTCCCAAACGCAGTCAACGAGAGGTTAATATCCAACCTAAGGAAAAGAAGGGTACCGACAAAAATAGTCAACTTCGTGAAAAATATGCTACGGGGTAGGGTAACGCGCCTCAAATTCGACGACTACGAGTCGGAGAATATAGATATTGACAACGGAATCGGACAAGGAGATCCACTGTCAATGGTACTATACCAATACTACAACGCCGATCTACTGGACATACCGAACTCCACAAACGAGTCGGCGGCTGCCTACGTGGACGATGCCATCCTAATCGCAACCTCTAAAACTTTTGAGGAAACGCACAGTATGCTGACGAACATGATGACTAGGGAACACGGCGCCATGGATTGGGCTGAGAAGCACAACTCGAAGTTCGAACTATCAAAGCTAGCCCTAATCGACTTTGCACATCACAATAAGAAGATGGCAAGGCCACCCCTAAAGCTCAAGGAGGCGACCATAGAGCCCTCCAAGAACGCGAAATACCTCGGAGTATTCCTAGACCAACACCTCAGTTGGAAAGAACAGGAGGCATATGCGGTAAAAAAGGGAACAAACTGGGCAGCGCAACTAAGACGCGTGGTGAGAATCAAATGGGGGCTGACCCCGAAGCACACCAGAAAGATATACACCAGCGTGGCGATACCCAGGACGTTATACGGGGCAGACATATGGTGTCGCCCACCCGCCGAAGGGGGGAACGGCAGGCAAAACACCAGCAGGAGACACGCAACAAACTGGCTCTCCGCCACGCAAAGGGCAGGAGCACTTGCGATAGTAGGAGGATTAGGAACTTCACCATCCGACTCTTTATGCGCACACGCTAACATACTCCCTCTCCCCCTAGAAATTGACAAACACTGCAGTCGCGCGGCACTACGGCTAGCCACCCTCCCGGCCAGCCACCCGCTCACAAAACCGTACAGGAGATGCACCAAGCGTAGAGTTAAACGGCACAAAACTCCGCTGCACCACCTGGCGGAAAGCTATAATGCAGACCCGGACAAGCTCGAAACAATCCCAGCAATAGGAAGGAACCCAGCACTACTAGGCAAGCGCCCCTTCAAAATCGACATCCCCAAAGACAAAGACAGCTCCAAAGATACAGACGCACACGCTCCCAAGCACGTGAAAGTCTATACTGACAGCTCAGCGCACGACGGTAAGGTAGGAGCCGCGGCAGTAATGACACGCGGAGGAAAAACAACGGGAAAGCTACACTACCACCTCGGCTCAACTGAAGAGCACACGGTCTTCGAAGCGGAGCTAGCGGGAATACTCCTGGGGCTCCAGCTGATAAAGTCAATGTTGAGACGCGACTGCATAAGTCACATGTCTCGTGGGATATGATTGAGTCATCCCATATACTATATACGGTATCTGTCCCTTATGGACTGTTTTGGACTGGACCGGACTTGTACGGACCGCTTTTGTTTATCTTTATTGTCAGAGCCATATATGGCTCTTATTGTTCTTCATTGTTAAGATACCGGTATTGTCTGCTTTAGGCAGCTATTGTTCTCTGCCCTCCAATGGCATTTCTCCCTCTGGCGCACAGACCACCTGTATTGTGTTTGGATCACCAGTGCGCACAGACCATTCTTACCTAAGCGTCCCATATATAAGGATAGCTGTTTTCGCCCATACACTTCAGAGTTCCCTTCACCTCTGAAGTGTAAGTTCCCTTTCTCTTTACTTCTCTTATTACCTTTGCTCATAGACCGTCTATAGTTAACTTGTCTATTAGGTATGCAGTTGTAATAGAGTTCCCTTCACCTCTGAAGTTAACTTGTCTATTAGCCCCTTGCTTTTTACTCGCTCTGTTAGTTCTGCGCTCAACAGGTTATGGGCCCTGATGCCTAATAACTAACTTGCGATTTACCACAGATCTACTTGTGTCATCTTGCTCCTTCAGCCGACCACATCTACTTGTCGTCTTTACCCTCAGTGAGCATCCTCTTCATTTACACTCGACACATCCTTTCTCGTCCACCATGACCTAGTCATGTGCCATTTTGGCTAGCCTCCTAAGGAGGTTCTCATGAGGAGTCTTTATGACTCTAAATTCCTCTGTGCGCACTACTCCTACTATATTTTCTATACCCGGCTTTCGTCCGGAAGTGCTTTCATAGGCCAAGAGGGGAAGACCCTTGCGGCTATAAGCCTCTCTAATGGTTGGGTGATACTCGGTTAATACCTGGGTCACTTTAAGGGGTGTGAAGGCCTGGTTAATAGTCAAACCCAGAAGTCCTTCCCTCTGATACAACTAGGAGACACTACTATACTATAAAAAGTCTTTACACAGTAGCTATGAGTAGACCTCTGCCAGGAGAAGTATTCGCTCCCTTTGTGCAGAATTCGCTGCATGGCATGTATCACTATTCTAGCCACTTAGTACCAAGACCCTTAATGGTCTGTTCTAGAGACTCCACAGACGACAGTTGCAATTGTTATGGGAGTTGATCCCTTTCATTGCTTCTGGAATTCGCTGTTGGCTCCTCTCTAGGGTACTACCCTTTACTGTACATCTTTAGTAGCCCCAGACTTCATGGCCTAAGGGTAGAGACAGAACTCGTGCAGACTTCGCCGTCACCGCGCCTTTTCTGATCTTGTTTTAACCCCAACAAAGCTGTCGTTCATGACTACTAGCCCTCAGTAACATCTGGGCCTAGGAGATCTCAGTATAAGGCAGCCACCAGTAAAATGATTCCACTACTATAGTATACATCCAAGTCGCACAAACTTGAGGCATGACACTCTATGTGTTATGGAGTAATAGCACTCCTATGGCTGGACTCTATCTTCCTGTACCAAGATCTGGGCTGGTTCTGACTGCTCCTCGGAACCAGATTCACAAACATCTCAAATGTCTTTCCATCTTACCTTCCCTCCTACTCTGTCCCTCTTCAAATTGGATGGGACAAACTGGCAAACCTGGAGCCAGACCTTCTCCTCTCTCATGTTGATGAATGGGTGCAGGCGCCACCTCACCCACTCGGACGTAGGACCTGTCCCGCACCACCCCGCTCTTGCAGCAGGTGTTGTGGGCCCAGTAGGTCCCACTGACGAGGGTCTGGCTATAATGGCCCTATGGGCCAAACAAGAGGAGGTCATAACTGGCCTCCTATATTTGTCAGTCACTACGGAGGTCCTCTCCAGCATTCAATCCATGGCGCTGTTCCCAAGCGTCCATGACAAGTACCTGCAACTCGAACACCTTTACGGTCAGGTGGGCTCTATGGCCACCTTCAATATTTGGGTCGGCTTGGCAAACACCAAGCTCCAGGAAGGTAGTCCCTTCCTACCTCAACTCCAGAAAATGTTGGACTTGAGGAGCACCCTCGTGGAGCAGGGGATGCCCGTCTCGGACATGCAAATGTCCTTCATACTTTTAGACGCTCTCCCCCCCTCCTACAGTACCATTGCAGGTACCATCCTCGCATCTGGCCCCCCTGCCAACCTAGTACCTCAGGACCTCATCAATAGGTTCATCAATGAGGAATCACGCATCGCTGGTCCCCCGGCATCTTTTAACAAGATAGCCCCCTTCAAACATACGCCTCAGGTGGCTCACGCACCTCAGGCTTCGGGCAGCTCTGTGTCTTCGGACATAATCTGCCACTACTGCAAAAAGGCCGGCCATAAAAAGCCGGACTGCTATAAACTCAAACGGGACCAGGAAAACACCAAAAAAGGGAGGGCTGGGCAGCGAGGGAAAGCTGCTCAGAATGCTATGGTAGAGGCACCGGACTCAATTCTGGCAAACAGGTTTGCTGTGGCCAATAGCATACCTGTACCGAAGAGTCGTCTATTTACTATAGTCAACGGCTCTGGCAAAATAGAGGAGGTACATGAGGTGCCTCAGGTTTCCCTTTACATGATGAGTGTCAATCACACTCAGATAGCAACAAGATGGATGATGGACAGTGGAGCATCAGCACACTTTACACCTTTTCTTGAAGACTACGACTCCTATACACCTCACGAAGGAGTAGAAGTTCTTCTTGGTGACAACTCTCTACTTAAGAGTGTTGGCACGGGTACCATAACTATCCGCACCAACAGAGGTTATGACCTCAAAGTGTCAAATGTGCTTCATCTCCCCAACACACACTCGCGTATACTGTCCACGCCTGCCCTAACAGACAAAGGCGCCATCATCAGTTTCGACTCTACATCTTTCGCTATCAGATTCAATGGGGAAACCATTGCGGAAGGACACAAGGCTTCTGGCCTATACTGGCTAGACGGACATCACATGAATTCAGTCCGAGCACCTGCATCTGCTAGCCTTGATGTCTGGCATCAGCGCATGGGACATATGTCCAAAGACACGCTCAAAAGATATGCTCAAGACTCTGTAAAGGGTCTAAACATTAAAGATTCACCTGTGGAAGACAGGATCTGCCATGGTTGTGAAACTGGCAAATCAACCCGTCTACCTTTCCCACCTTCCCTGAAGCGTGCACAAGAACCCCTTGAAGTCATTCACAGTGACCTTGTTGGCCCTATGCAGAGTAATTCTATTCAGGGCAACAGATACTTTGCCACGTTCATAGATGACTTCTCAAAAGCTGCAGTCGTCGTCTTTATGAAATCAAAGGACCAGTTTAAGGACGCCTTCCTACACTATAAGGCGTGGGCTGAGAAACAGTTAAATAAGCCCATCAAATCCTTACACTCGGACCGTGGTGGCGAGTACATCAACAATGACTTAAAGCACATACTTCGGGAAGCAGGAATCGAGCATATGCTTACGATGCCTCATTCTCCACAACAGAATGGGAGAGCCGAGCGTTTTAACCGTACGGTTATGGAAAAAGGCACTAGCATGCTTCATCATGCAGGCCTTAGCCTTGGCTTCTGGGAACAAGCGGTGCAAACCGCTGTGCAAATCTATAACTGCACTCCCACTCGTTCTAATCAGTGGAAAACTCCGCTGGAGCTCTGGGATGGTACAGTCCCAGATGTCTCTTACTTTAGAGTATTCGGCTGCAAAGCCTACTATCATGTACCCGAACACAACCGGCGCAAATTAGATCCTAAGTCAAAGGAAGCCGTGTTTGTGGGCTATGAGCCCCTTTCAAAGGGCTACAAACTCTGGGACAGACATAGCCGGTGCTTTATCTCTTCACGAGATGTTACATTTGATGAAGCAACCTTCCCGTCCCTGAGTGACCTGACTCGTCACTCCCATCCTTCTTCCTCTCCCGTGTCAGGTGAACGCGAAAGCGGAGCTGCCGGCGGTGAGATCTTCTTTGTAGTGCCTAGTCAGCCTACACCAGCTGTTGCCCCCACGGCACCTCAGGGTACTCCTATCTTTGTTGTCATGATCCGGTTTGTGGACACTTACTGTACGGTGATGACTCCCTTAGTAAGTAGTAATCAGTCATGGACTCGCATCAGTCAGCCGTAGTATCACATGTTTGTGGTGGTACTATGACTCGTTCCTAGTAGTAGCGGTAGTAGGGTTCGAGCTACTTACGCTACTAGTCGTTCGGATTCGGGAGGAGCTTCAAAGCTGCCTCGTCATATGTATAAGTAGTACGACGCGAAGACCAGAACTCCCCATTCTGGTCTTCTTCAATAGCCATCGCGCTTTCTCTCTCTATTCTCTCCTTGAGTGCCAATCTCCTCGTTCACTTGTCTCTAGAAGAGCAAGTCGACCCTCGCGTACGCCTAGTGGAGTCAGCCCTAGTGCCCCTACGATCACGTGCATCACAGAGCCGTGTATTCGTGTCACGTGACTATCGAAGGTCATGAAGATCTGCTAAGTCGTTGAACACCCTTCCTACGGTCCAAGTCGGACTTACGCCAGTGGCGGCGTTACATTAAGACCAGAATCCTTCCATCGTGGCGTTCACGACTTGAGACCGCTGGACTAACTTTCGAACCTACTCCTCAGAAAGAAGAGGAGACCGCAACGTACCAGTACAATTCCTCGGAGCAGCAAGGTGGAGAGAATACTGAGGAGACACCGGTTATTTCGTCGACTTCGCCGCGGGACCTACCCGGTACCGACCAGTTGAGTTTAACTTTGAACACGTCTGCTGGGTGGAAATTACGTGGAACCCGACAATAGGTGGGACGCGGTACGACCGGCGGGAAGAAACTTCAACTGCGACATCGACACAAGAGGTTTACCTAACAGAGAGCAGTGGGGACGTATCGACGGACAGCCAGAGGAAGAGCCAAGTACCTCAGAACTGCGCACCCCCGCACCATCCGAGACAAGCGGAGAGGACGATCAAACAGAAGCAGACGAAGACGACGAAGAATCAGAAGTAGCAGCTATAGCCCACTCAGCTGAGTTATTACACATAACCGCACCAGAAGTCATCCACGTACGTTCCCCAGCCACAATCACAATGGCAACGATTACACAAGAAGAAACCCTCGTCAACGAAGAAGTGCGCCGCATTCGAGAGGAAGCCAACGCAATCCTCCTACCCATTCACCCTAGTACGGGACATCGAATGGACGCTGATGAAGCCGCGATATTTCGCGCGGTCGGACCCGATCACCCCGACCCCCCACCGGGTCGAGGAAGTCCCCCGCCACCACAACGACCCGGAGGAAACTTCGGAGGAGGACCACCGAGAGGAGGGCCACCCGGAGGAGGCTTCCCAGGACCGCCAGGAGGAGGCGGAGGAGGAGGCATCCCGGGATTACAACCCGGAGAAGACAAACTAACGGGCAAGAAACCCACCGTATTCACTGGAGACAGAGCTGACTACGAAGCCTTCCTCACCCAATGGCACCTCTACTGGGCACTCAACGGAGATGCCCCCGTCCTGCGAAACGTATACCGCCGATGCCTTATGTTTCTAGGATACGTGAAAGGACCGGCAGTCAGCAATTGGACCCTAGGATTCCTCACCTGGCTCAACAACGAAATAAGAACAGGAAGGGATAGATACGACGAATACCTATGGGATACCCTAACCGCAGGATTCTCGGATCGTTTCTCCAACGTCCTGGAGCAAGAGCAAGCTCAAGCCGCCTTGGCCAAAGGCCTCAAAATGATCGGAGATGACATTGACACGTACGTCACCAACTTCGAACAGCTAGCACGGAAGGCTGACTATCGCCTCAACGATCGACAAACAATCAATCGATTCACCGCGGGACTCCCACCCACATTATTCACCAAGGTATACGAACTGGACACCCCAAGTACGTTCAACGAATGGAAGGACGCCACACTGAAACGTCAAAAGCAATACATCCACCTCCGAGCGAGATTGCACATGTCCAAACCAACGCCTTCGCCACGTATAAATCTCCCCCGAAACTATGGATCGCTGTGGAACCCCCGCGCAACCCACCTCCGAGGTATGATCCAAACGCCATGGACACCTCGGCTGATTGCTCCCGAGCAAGGCTGGCCAATGCCGAAGAAGTCCTTGGAAGGGGAAGTGGACAGTATCAACGGGGAGGAGGAGGCAGGGGACGAGGAGGTGGACAGAGACGCGATGTGCGGGAAGTCATCTGCTACAATTGCAGTAACCCAGGTCACTTCTCACGAGATTGCACACGACCTAGGAAGCAGCAGTATCGACCCCCAAGCCAAAGTCGCGGCGCAGAAACCGACTACTATAGTCAAGAACCACCAAAAGTTCGCGCAGCAAGCACTTCAAACCCACAGGACACAGCCAAAACCTGGCTCAAGGGAGTGCGAGGAGCTACCGACGAAGTAAAGGACCTCATATTCCAAGATTTGTGGAATCAGGAGGGTTTTCGAGACGCCTAAACCCATCGGCCTGGGTGAGGGCAATTAATTGTAACTCTGTAATCATGACTCGCTTCCGATCGCTTCGAATTCCAGTCTTGATTTGTACAAGTTACTCCATGGCCGACATAAAAGGGCTCGTAGACTCAGGAGCCACCGACAACTTCATAAGACCTGCATTTGCAAAACGCATGGGACTGGGCCTGCAACTTCTGGACCGCCCAAAGAAAATATGGAATATCGACAATACAGAGAATAAAGCTGGGTCGATCACTCATTTCATCGATCTCGATGTAGAAACCAAAGGGATTAACAGGACTATGAGATTTCTCGTCACCGATATTGGCGACGAAGACCTGGTACTTGGATATCCCTGGCTAGCCGCCTACGAACCGGGGATCAGTTGGAAACACGCCACAATCCACGAAGAAACTCTACCAATAGTCCTTCAATCCATCAACCCCTCGGAACAACAAACCACACTCGCAGCCGCCATGACCCAAGACGAAGCCGAAGAAGTGGTATCGAACCTAGAAGAGGCGTGTCAAATACGAACAACCGCCACCGAGTTAGCCATCGCGGCTCGACAAGAAGGGAAGGTAACCGAAATCCCCGAACCATATCGACGCTTCGCCAAAATCTTCAATGAAGAGGCTTCACACCGATTTCCACCAACAAGACCGTGGGATCACGCAATCAACTTCAAACCGGGTACACCCGCCAGTATCGATTGTAAAGTATACCCCATGACACAAGAGGAGGATGGCCAGCTCAAGACGTGGCTCGACGAACAGCTCAAAATGGGTTACATTCGACCATCGAAATCGCCTTACGCCTCATCGTTCTTCTTTATCAAAAAGAAAGACGGTAAGCTCCGTCCCGTCCAGGATTACCGACGAATCAACGCCTGCACCATCCGCAACCAATACCCCCTACCACTCATGGCTGAACTCATCAACGATCTAGGCAACGGCCACATCTACACCAAACTCGACGTTCGTTGGGGTTACAACACCATACGCGTAAAAGAAGGGGACGAACCAAAAGCGGCCTTCAAAACGAAATACGGGCTCTACGAACCACTGGTAATGTACTTCGGATTGACGAACTCACCCGCCACCTTTCAAGCCATGATGGACGCAATATGCGCACCCATTATCCTTAAGCACAAATTTCTGGGTACCGTCATACGGGTTTACATGGACGATATTGGCATTGCCACGCACGAAACCGCGGGCATGCAGGCTCATATTAACGCGGTCTGCGATGTACTCCAAGTAGCATTGGACCACGACCTGTTCTTCAAGCCGGAAAAGTGCCTATTCCACCAGCCACGGATGGATTACCTGGGGGTCATCCTTGAAAAGGGGGTGACACACATGGACCCGGTAAAAATTTCGGGCATACGCGACTGGCCCTGCCCCACAAAAGTACGTGATGTACGCTCCTTCCTCGGCTTCTGCAACTTTTACCGCCTTTTCATCCGCGGCTTTGCAACACACGCTCGAGCACTGAACCGACTCACCCGCAAAGACACGGACTGGTCCTGGGGAACTGACAAAGAGAAAGCCTTCCAAACACTTAAGACCCTCGTGACCTCCGAACCCGTATTAGCGCACCCCACACTTACCGATCAATTCGAACTGGAAGTCGATGCATCAGGATACGCGGTGGGAGCCGTACTATTGCAAAAGAAAGCCGACGGCAAGAGACACCCCATAGGATACTACTCAGCCACGCTCAACGAAGCCGAACGCAACTACGACATATACGATCTTGAGCTGCTAGCCATAGTAAAAGCCTTGAGGCATTGGCGACCTTACCTGGCAGGTTCACCCCATAAGATCAAGATCTTCTCCGACCACCTCAACCTTACGCACTGGAAGTCACCCCAGAAGATAAGTTGTCGAGTCGCACGAGAAGTACTTGAATTAATGGAATACGACTTCGAGATCCATCACATAAAAGGGACGAACAATGGAAGAGCGGACGCACTGTCAAGAAGGCCGGATTACAACCAAGGAGATCGGGACAACGAAGGAGTAGTAGTCCTCCCCAGAAGAGTGTTCACCGCGCGGCAGATTCGAGCTTGACAAGCAACCACCCAGACGACGGAGAATCATCAGCAGGACGAAGACAAGATCAGGCCGTGGGTAGACGCTCACAAACTCAAGAAGATTAATGGTGTCTGGTATCGACAAGGAGCCAGAGTGATCACAGGCGGACCGGACGATGTCCGTACTATCGTCCGGAACCACCACGGCCCACCTGTATACGGACACCCAGGCATCAAGCGAACAGCTCGTATTATCGAACGACACTATTGGTGGCCCCACATGTTGAGACACGTGACGGAGTACGTTCAAGGTTACGCCGAATGCCAACGCCACAAGGTCAACAACCGCCCCACCAAGGCACCGCTGGTACCCATCACGCCAGTTCCCGACGCTAAGCCTTTTGAAGTCATAGCCCTCGATTTCATCACTAAACTACCGATCTCCCAGGGCTACGACTGTATCCTCACTGTCACGGACCACGACTGCACCAAGGCGTCCATATTCATTCCCTGCATTGAGGAAATAACGGCAGAAGGCACCGCAGCCCTATACATCACCCACATGTTCAAAAGATTCGGGCTGCCGACTAAGATTATTAGCGATCGCGACCCCCGATTCGCATCCGATTTCACCCGAGAGCTATGCCGCATTCTGGGAATCCATCAGAACATCTCTACCGCCTATCATCCGCGTATGGACGGCCAGTCTGAAAGGACCAATCAATGGCTCGAGCAGTATCTAAGGTTCTGGACGAACGAGCGGCAAGATAACTGGGCGCAATATCTACCAATGGCGGAATTCGCACACAACAGCTGGCCACACGAGGCAACCAAAACATCCCCGTTTGCGCTCATGATGGGATATGATCCGCGCGCTGATTGGATGGATAAGCCATCTCCTATCCCTCAGGTACTCACGCGGTTGCAACAATTCCGAGAAGCACGGAGGAACGCCCAAGACCTGATCAAGAAGGCCCAGATGCTCTGGATCAAACACCGAACCACGCCAAGATATCAAGAAGGAGACCAAGTCTGGCTAGAGGGACGACATCTCCGTACCAATCAACCGACTGCCAAGCTCGCGGCACGTCGGCATGGACCCTTCCGCGTAATCCAGGTACTATCGCCTGTCAATTACAAATTGGCGCTCCCCACACAGTGGAGTATTCACCCCATGTTCCACATTGATTTACTCACACCTTATCGCGAGACGCCGATGCACGGAAGAAACTTCACGCGCCCACCACCGGATCTAGTGGATGGAGAAGAAGAATACGAAGTCGAACGAATTCTAGACTCACGGCGGTTCGGCAGAAGTAAGAAGCTCCAGTACCTCGTGAAATGGAAGGGATACTCCGACTCAGACAATCAGTGGGTCAACAAGGATGACATATTTGCGGATGACGCTGTAGCGGAGTTCGAAGACAGCCTGGTCAAGACAGTTATAAGCGAGAGCGACGACGCTAAGTCTCCCCCACTTCCTTACACTGGATTCCTCACTCCTCACACAACAATGTCTCTTTCCTCTACCTCCGCTGCCCCCTCTCTCTCTGCCTTCGGGCTCGGCAACCTCACCGACGAAGAAGTCCGCAGTGCCCTATCCAACATCCAATCCATCGTCAACATCGACAACCCCGAGGAACCTTCGACCTACTGGCTCCTCGACTCCACCGGGCAACGCCTCAACACCACGCCCTTCACGGAAGCCGAAGTTCGTGGGCTTCGTACAGCTCTCCAGCGCGGTGAAAGCCCCCCACTTCGACCTCTCCCAGTACGAGTCCAGTACCGGATCAAAGATGAAGAAGACAGCGGCGACGAAGCGATGGGAGGAGTGGATGAGGACGTGGGATTGGAAGCCCGAGGCGCGTCAGTGGGAGAAGTCCCAGCTGCGAGCGGCAGCAATAAGGAGAACGAGGATCCTCTGGCGACGCCGGTGGTTCACCGAGACGCTGAGAGAGCAGTGTACGAGCAAGTCGAGGGAGTCCTGAAGGACTACTACCCAGCTGAGCACCCGTACATCATCACCGCCACCGACTCTGACAACATCCTCGAGACACCGTACTCGTGTGACACCACCGGACGCCCGCTTTACCGCGGCCACCTCACCATCGACAGCGACGCAGCGCCCTACCCGGCCGCGCGACTCCGCTACCTCGGCGGCCACTCACGCCAAGCCCCATACGGCTACAAACACAATCACGGGGACGACTTCGTCCACTACCCCATCACCGACGCCGCCGGCAGCACAGCCCAGGCGGCGTACGTCCAAGTCGTCATGAATCCGGACCCACTCGTCCTCGCGTTGGTGGACGACAGCGAGAAGGTGTACTCAAAACCACTGTACGCCGAGCCGCAGGTACACGAAGCCGGTAAGCCCCACTACCTCGCCGAGGACATGTACGCCTTCGTGGGCGGGCACAGCAACCAACACCGAGTGGACCGCGCCGTCAACGAGCTGAAGGACGTAAGTCTGAAGGCCGAACTGCACCGCTACCGCGCCTACAAGCGAGAGGCTGAGAGGATGGAGCAGCGGCTCCACGCCTTGTCCCAGGCGCTCGGTGGGGTACAGGGGGAGGTCAGCCGGAGTAAGTTCAGGCTGGAGATGGCCAACACGTGGGACAGGATTACGGAAGTACAGGAAGGATGGATGGGAGGAGTCGGACCCACTCGGCGACGTGGTCGTCGCAGCTGAAAAGGGGGTGATGTCACGATCCGGTTTGTGGACACTTACTGTACGGTGATGACTCCCTTAGTAAGTAGTAATCAGTCATGGACTCGCATCAGTCAGCCGTAGTATCACATGTTTGTGGTGGTACTATGACTCGTTCCTAGTAGTAGCGGTAGTAGGGTTCGAGCTACTTACGCTACTAGTCGTTCGGATTCGGGAGGAGCTTCAAAGCTGCCTCGTCATATGTATAAGTAGTACGACGCGAAGACCAGAACTCCCCATTCTGGTCTTCTTCAATAGCCATCGCGCTTTCTCTCTCTATTCTCTCCTTGAGTGCCAATCTCCTCGTTCACTTGTCTCTAGAAGAGCAAGTCGACCCTCGCGTACGCCTAGTGGAGTCAGCCCTAGTGCCCCTACGATCACGTGCATCACAGAGCCGTGTATTCGTGTCACGTGACTATCGAAGGTCATGAAGATCTGCTAAGTCGTTGAACACCCTTCCTACGGTCCAAGTCGGACTTACGCCAGTGGCGGCGTTACATTTGTACTCCCACCTATTCAGGTGCCTGTGGTACCCCAACAACAGCCTAGCACACCTCCGAACCCCACACCCGCGCCTGCGGACCAGACCATCTATCACACTCCCCCTTCCCAAGCCCCTCTTACAAATCCTGCCCCCACACGTCGTACCCGCTCCACAAGGCCTCCAGTAGTCTCCGCGCCTATACCTGCCCCTAACTTCAATAGGGAAGTGTCTCCTCCTAGGGAAACCCCTAGATCTCCAAGGAACACTCAGGCGCTCTCGCCTAATCGTCCAAGGCGGAGCACAAGGGTACGATTCACGAATCCTCGCTACTACACAGAGGACAACGATGAATTCGTGCAGGGAAGCAGCAGGCTGGAAATGATGGACTTGCTTAACATCGCAGAGGTACCTGGCTACAGGGAACCTCAGACGTACAAGCAGGCCATGGAGTCTGATCAAGCTGTCGATTGGCTTGAAGCGTGCCAGTATGAACTGGACGCTCTTGACAAGCTTGCGGTCTGGCGACTTGAACCCCTCCCTGAAGGAAGGAAGGTGGTCAAGTGCAAATGGGTGTTCAAAAAGAAGGCCGATGGCCGTTACCGTGCTAGGCTAGTGGCACAAGGGTTCACCCAACTAGAGGGGGTGGACTTTGACGAAACTTTCTCCCCAGTTGCCCGCTTTGAGTCCTTGAGACTCCTTCTTCGTTGGCTACGCTTGAAGACTGGCATATTCACCAGATGGACGTCAAGTCGGCGTTCCTTCATGGGGAACTGGAAGAGGAAATCTACATGGAGCAACCAGTCGGTTTCGTCACAGCTGGCTCCGAGCACCTTGTGTGCCGGCTACAAAAGGCTCTCTATGGCCTGAAGCAGGCTTCCCGCGTGTGGAATGTGCAGTTCCATGGGGTCCTAGTTGACCTAGGCTTTACGCGGACGTACTCTGATGCAGGAGTATACGTGTATCATCTTCAAGAGGGGGGTGACACACTTTTCGTGATCTTATATGTAGATGACATCACTATACTCGGGAGCTCCCTACCAAAGATCAATGATCTGAAAGTCTCTCTATCAAACTGATATGAGATGACTGACTTGGGTGAAATTGAGTCATACCTCGGTGTCAACATCACCAGAGATCGTGCCAATCGCACAATGACCATCAACCAATCAGATTACATCCGTGATGTGGTTGAGCACTTTGGAATGTCTGATTCCAACCCAGTATATACTCCTCTTCCCTCTGGCGCCAAGGCACACTTGATCAAATTTGAGGATCAGGCCTCTACTTCTGAGATTAAGAAGTATCAATAGATAATCGGGTCTCTGCTGTACGCGCAGATTGGAAGCAGACCTGATATTTCCTTCGCTGTTGCACGCCTTAGCCAATTCGCTTCCAACCCCTCACCTCAGCATTTACGCCTAGCCAAATATGTCCTGGCATACCTAAACAGTACCATGGACTATCAGTTACGCTATGCTGGAGGGACCGACTCAGATGGAGCTGGCCTTCATGGCTACTGTGACTCTTCCTGGGGAGATCAGGAAGAGAAGTACTCCACCTCTGGCTACGTCTTTTTGCTGGCCAATGGGGCCATTTCATGGTGCACCAGAAAGCAAAAGACCATAGCACAGTCTACCACAGAAGCCGAATAAATGAGCCTCTCAGAGGCCTCCAATCAGGCTCAGTGGTACGCTACCTTCCTAAGGGAACTAGGGTATGAGGTATCCTCCCCTATACCCCTGCACTGTGACAACAAGGGTGCTGTAGACCTAGCATTAAACCCTGTCACTGGAAGGCGGTCCAAACACATCCTGATCAAACACCATGTAGTCAGGGAATACGTTGAAAACAAGGTCATACACCTAATACGTACTCCTACAGGAGAAATGGTTGCAGATAGACTTACTAAGTCACTGCCCAGAGAACCCTTTGACAAAATGGTCACTGATCTAGGAATGGTGTGAGAAGGGCTTCAGAGACGTCGAACTGTTGTGCTCACAGTCAAATGGTCGTTATTCCTTGACTTTTAAGGATCGTCCAAATTACACTGTCAATGGTCGTCAATCCTTGGTTTATCAACAAGGAGGTCACATTGTCGTGTAAAGCACAACATGTTCTCTGATCTACAAGCTAAGAAAAACCCTTCTTAAAGCCCTGGATTGAGAGTAGTACAGCTCTTCAAAAGACTATCATCTGGTCTATATAGAGCCTGCAGATTCCTGCCCTTCAGAAAATAGTCCTCTATCATAGGACTCATGAAGCGCATTCAAGGATGTTGAGAAGATCAAAATTTACCAAGATTTTAATCTTAATCCCAAATTTCTGCATAACTCCTCACTCCAAATTTATCACCTCTGTCTACTCTATGGACTGCCTCTATCATGGAGGGATGTTGAGACGCGACTGCATAAGTCACATGTCTCGTGGGATATGATTGAGTCATCCCATATACTATATACGGTATCTGTCCCTTATGGACTGTTTTGGACTGGACCGGACTTGTACGGACCGCTTTTGTTTATCTTTATTGTCAGAGCCATATATGGCTCTTATTGTTCTTCATTGTTAAGATACCGGTATTGTCTGCTTTAGGCAGCTATTGTTCTCTGCCCTCCAATGGCATTTCTCCCTCTGGCGCACAGACCACCTGTATTGTGTTTGGATCACCAGTGCGCACAGACCATTCTTACCTAAGCGTCCCGTATATAAGGATAGCTGTTTTCGCCCATACACTTCAGAGTTCCCTTCACCTCTGAAGTGTAAGTTCCCTTTCTCTTTACTTCTCTTATTACCTTTGCTCATAGACCGTCTATAGTAACTTGTCTATTAGGTATGCAGTTGTAATAGAGTTCCCTTCACCTCTGAAGTTAACTTGTCTATTAGCCCCTTGCTTTTTACTCGCTCTGTTAGTTCTGCGCTCAACAGTCGAGCAAGGAAGGTAACTTGACGTACGCCATCGGGGTAGACAACCAAGCGGCAATTAAGGCGCTCTCATCAAAGTTGAACAAGCCGGGACATTACATCGCGGCGGAAGCACTCAACATGGCGGCAAAAATAAGGAAGTCAAAGGGTAAGAAGTACGCCCTAACAGTCAGATGGACTGCGGGACACTCCGGAATAAAAGGGAACAAAGAAGCCGACGAAGAAGCAAAAAAGGCGGCAGAAGGAACTTCCTCCCTCACTTCCCGCCTCCCAGCGCTCCTAAACATCAGAAAAATCACATCCCCTTCCCCTTCCCCTTCAGTGCCCTTCCTCTTTTCTGCCCCTTCCGAGTACTTCCACCATACCTTCTTGAGCTTTTCAAATCGCTGCCAAACCACTAACCACTTTTCGAGCTTCTCAGTTTTTACAATACATCATATGATATTAGGATGTAATCCAGCACAGAATGATTCTACATATTCGCTAACAAATCTAGTCTATTCAATCAAGGCTCGTCACTGCCGTCGCCGTTCTCGTCACCGCCATTGTCGCAGCAGTAGTCTGCCAGTCGATGGTCGCCATCGCTAAAGTCCTCATTGTCACCACTTCTGTCGTCGTCACCGCCGCCGCTGCCACCACCGTGGCCACCGCCGACCTTGCCATTGACATCCTGGTTGCAGCCAACCCCGTTGTCATTGCCGTCATCATCGTTACCACTGTTGTAGTTGTGGCTGCAATCTTCGTCGCCGTCGCCGTGGTCGTGGTCATGTCGTCACTATCTCGGTCGTTTTTGTCACTGTCACCTCACGGTAGCCGCGTCGTCCGATGCCATACCCATAGCATCACCGCATCGGGGTGCAGTGGCGAAGTCGCGGTAGAGGCGGCTGGGGCGATGACCTGGCAGTGGGGCATCATGGGGTCGGTGCGTCAGTGCGTAGGCGACGGGACGGGGTCGATGCGGTGGCGTGCCACGAGTGGTGTGGCAGTGACGAGCAGGGCTGGCCGGTGCGCGAGGGAAGGGGACGGCAGCGGTGTTGTGGCTGCCGTTGTCCTGCACCGGCTCAAGGTGAGATGGAAAGAAAAAGGGAGAAAGAAAAACTTATCTAAATCTTTGTGGAGCCAAGTGGGTATGGCAGCGGCAGGAAGGGGAGGTTGGGTGCACCATCCGCGCAAAGCGGGAATGGCAGATGCGGTGAGTGAGGTGTGTTGGCGGGTGCAGTGGGGTGGCCTGTGAGTTCCAGCAAGTGAGGGCGGATGCGGCAGGTAGCGGCTATGAGGTAAGAGGGTGAGGGGGAAGACGGCAAGGGTGAGAGGGCCAGAGTGGTCCTCCATCATGTCGCAGTCATTGCGATTGTTGGGTCGTCGTTGAAGTGGACCATCGTCATTGCACGCTCCACGACGGTGAAGACGACGAGTGTGACGATGGTGGCTGGAGTAGTTAGTCGGATTTGGGTCTGCGTGGAAGAGGCTGACCTCACAAAAACAAGTCGCGTTGTTTGTTGATTGGCCTGATCGTGGGAATCGTTTTTCCCATTCCGACAACCAACCGACCCAGCCGCCGCCGCCCACACCATACTCCACGACTGCAACCATCCGCAACATCGACACGATTTTCTTTGGTGCTACCGCCCCAGTCATTATCATTGCCACTCATTGTAAGTCTATAGTTTCCGTTTCTTGAGCTCGCCTGTCACTACTTTACAAACCAGAGTGCCGTCCTGTACCCTCTCGCCACGCCACACTTGCGCCCCATGGCCACCTCCGTTGTGGTCTGCCCAAACACGCCTCGGGAGTACATGCAAGCCATTCCTCTGTCCCACCGTACCTAGTACCAAAGTAAGTCTTTTCCTGCCCTCTACCACCGCTCCACTGGCCACCCCCTGCCACGTCAGCCAGCGCCTCACCCCCTGCCACTCCTGCTCTGCGTGCACCCAAGCTCCTCGCTGCTGCCTTACCCACTTACAAAACATTTAGCTATGTTTTATTTATTTATTTAAATATCTCATCGATTCCAGGCAGGACAATGGCGGCCACAATACTGCCACCATCCCCTTCTCTGCAGGCTATAACCGCCGCGACTCGCAGCGTGCCACCGCATTGGCCTTATGACTGTAAGTCTGAACCCGTCCGCCCCATGCACCCCCACTAACTGGCAACTCTTCTACAAACTAGTGTGGGCCTGCCACACATGTTCACAAGATTGACCGCCACGTCACTGCCACTACCACCGCTCCTGAGGGCCAATGTGAGTCCAGTGTGACCATGAAAATGACAATGACGTGACCACGCTGAAACTGCAGTCATGACATGCCGGTCCCAACAGCAATGGCAATCACGACGACGATGTACCGATGATGATGATGCGATCACGACGGCAACGAAGACGGGAATGACGGGGACAATGAAAGCAATGGCCGTGGCGGAACAGTGATCGGGGCGATGGCAGGGACGGCGGCGTAGATGGCAGTGGTGAGAGGAGCGGCAACTGCAACGGTGTATTAAGTGTAGTAGTGTCTTCCCTGTAGTATTTACCCAAAATATATATATTTTTCATGTTCTTTCGAATGATCTTTGGAGTGACCTTCTCGGTATCTTCGCCAAGCTGCAAACAGGTAGGTACCCTTTTAGCAGGGCTTTGAAAGGTAATACCCTTCCAGCAGCCCTTTGGAAGATTTAGGCCATGCCTGCCGAAAGCGGAAACCCCTTCCCAGCTTCTGCTGCTTTTGCCACTTCCGGAAGCTGTGAAGGGCCCAAAAAAGCCGCTTGTATTTTTGCTGATGAAGAAAGGCATTAAGATAAGCAGATCGGCGACAAAGCAATTCCTACACGAGAAGAGGAAGATCAAATGGAGGAAAGGCTGGGAGGAATCGACAAGATTCGAAAGGACTAAGCACATAGACCCTTCTCTCCCCTCGCGTAAATTCATCGAGCTGATAAGTAACAAAAAACTCACCAGGGCGGCAGCGAGCAAAATGTTCCAGCTCAGAACCGGGCACATCCCGCTCAACGCGTACTTACATAGATTCAAGATAAAGACCAGCGCAAAGTGCCCTGCCTGCGGAGCGGAAAGAGAAACACCCCAACACTTCCTCCTGGAGTGCCCGGCATATGCCTACGAGAGAGGGAAACTAAAGGCGAAGAGAGGGAGCAAGGAGAAAAAGTTCGCGGAGATACTTTCGAAGGAGGAAGGAGCAGAGGCGCTCGCAGGATACATTCAGGCCACTGGTAGATTCAAACAAGTCGATCTAGACCCCCCAAACTCTCAAAACCCGCAACCCCGAAGCTAAGCCGCCACCAAGGCAGACAAACACTTTCCAAAAAACCCCGCAAAGCACCCCACGATCTGCCAGGCCCCAAACAGGCCGTCTCAAGACATGAAGAGTAAACGGACGACGAAGCACACCCGGGCAAGAAGGAACAATATTGAGGCATAAGCTGAAATGCGCTGCACACCCACGCGCATCGCAAAACCCCCTTCGAACCCGACCCTTCGCCCTGGCGCAATACGCACCCCGATAAACTCGACACTTGACATATCGCAAAGCCGCTCACTCACGAGCGGGGAGGTGTTATATTGTAAAGTGGCTAATACAGTGGGATGGAGGAAGCACAGAGTTAGGAGAGGAAACGTGTTGTAACAGTGCCACATAGGGCCATGTACCCCAAGGCGCACTCAAATGGATTCGAAAAAAAAAAAAGATGGTCACTAACATCCATGGACGGGTCAAGTTTAACCCGGCAGTGAGACCAGACTCACAGACAAAAAACTCGGTCTACATACCTTCTCCCTTCTCTAAGCTAAATAGGGGCTCACTGTTGTTTCACTTCCTAGACTAGAAACTGGACCCCTAGAATTCGACGACGTGTGATGGAAGCAAGAGTTCTTTTGATTTGGTCCCGTCCTCGATCGATGGTGGTTCTCACGATCGATCAGTTTAAATCCCTTCCTTATTTGACCGTGACCAGGCTCAGTCTTCCCAAAGACGGCCTTGACTCACCGCTCGAGATATCATCGATGAGATTACACGTTTTGCTGGACCTACAACCTCATATGGTGGGACGGAAGAAGCCCATGAGAGACTTGTATGTGTGAAAATAGGCAGGATCGGCTCATGAGTGCATGAGTGCATGAGTGGCTCATGTTGACGCGTGAGTCTCTGGGGCAGAGTCTCTGTTCCTCCACAGCTACTCATTCATGACGACATCCTGGCGCCTTCAACTCACGTCTTTCGTTTTCAACACCTGATGACATAGGGTATTTGACTACGCCTTTCGCTCAACTTGTGGTCACCAGCATTTCTCTCAAATACTACCCCCGGGTCGACTCTCCAACCTATTGTCGCAGCCTTCTCATTTACACCAATTCATTATGGGAAGGAACACCCGGCTCGACAGTGTCTTCCTCTCAACTTTGTAATCCTCACAAAAGTGACCAATCATACTCCTCAGGTAAAGTATGCACCCGATTTTCATCGCTCAGGACAATGTGGCTAACATTGCAATGGCGCAGAACTCAAAAAGATTCCAGGCGCGGCGCACCTGCCTCATCACAAAATCCGCAGCGTGAATACTCCGTACGTCTACCATCCATCCCCGTCCATCTTACTTTCCGACCTTGCCACCTCCGATCCATTCCGCCCAGTCTCAACCACACGACCCACGGCACGAAGACGCGATGACGACGTCTGAGCCGACGCTTTCGTCGCTCGCGTGGCTAACAGTGTCCACCACCGTGCACGACATCCCGCCCGCCGTGTCAGAACAAGCCTCCGTCAGGAGCAGCAATATGAAAGAGCACTACACCTGCCCGCTACCCTAGGTCGTCAATGAGGCCAGCGTTTTGCTACTCGTGCTTGATGCACCACCCGATCAGGCCACAGCCAGCCTGGCTGAGGAGGAGAGGTGCAAGGTGGAGGGCGTGCGTAGCTGTCTGTCTCCGTCCCCCTATACTCTCCAATATCTTGGATAGACCCGGTGCCGCGCGGGAATGCCCAGGCATTCGCTGAAGAACCTCCGCGCCATGACCCTAACGATGCCTTTCCCCTCCGTCCCGGACCAACCTCTCCTTTGGTACTTCACCGGCAACCTTTCCCGCCTTTTCGAGGTGTGCAAGACCAGCGAGGCGTAGCGCTGGCTGTAGTGTCACTACATCCGCACGTTGATCAAGGTCGCCGACGAGCCTGCCACCACATTTCGCGTGCCTGACCCGAACGACCCAGCTGGCATAGGAGGTGCGCTGATGCGGGGCAGAGGAGGACAAAAATTCGTTCGGTTCGTATATTCGCGCAACGAGATCAGTATGTGCCTTCGGTCTCCGTGCCCCCTTCTTTCGCTAATTCTCGAATAGGGTCGCATAATATTGAATAAGCTTTAGGTTTGGTACTTATCTAGTGGTACCGTTGTCGTGCAGTGTGACATGTGACATGGTTTACACGCACATGCTCCGTGCGCCTGGCCACTGCCAGTGGGGAACGCGTATCCGCTGTTATTGTGTGGACTGGCTCTGATGGGCGATTCGATCAGGTTGGCTTAAAACATTATACGGTGTACTACATGATCCTCTCAATGTGATCTATCTCCCTCCATCGCCGGGAACACCTATATGCGTGCATATCACATCAGTAGCCATAATAAAGCCTGCAAATAACTCGTCGGAGTGCTCCTGAGAAGGTGCAGTAAGGTATTGTCAAATACTTGAGTCAATATTTGCCTCCCGATGGTCAACCTCCGCGTGGGTCAAAGCTGATTCAGGTGACATGTTTGAGAGACGTAAGAGAGTGGCGTGCTTCAAGATGAGGATAACAGCTTCGATGAAGGTTAAATAGAGCCTAAAAATGATAAAGTGAAATACCAAAGATCAAATGATAATAATCGACAAGACTGGTGGGGGTGAGCTAAAGAGATAAGTATGATAAGCAAGGGACAAATGACAATAATACAAGCGAACACATTTTGAATGGTTGGAAACGACATAATCTGGTCTACCTTGGGAAGAAATCAGATGTTTGGTTGAGTAAACAACGTACTCTGAAAAACAAAATGTGAACAAGTCATCAACAAGCTGGAAAGGAGAGTATCCACACACATCCTAGTAGGGAAAGGATGAGTACGATCAATGGAGAATAACAGGTGTGATCAATAGGAAAAAAAACGCAGCAATGTAAAGAGTAACTTACATCCTGAAGGCCCAAGACAGACGACGTTAGCAGGCTTCAAACACAGCGAACCACGGCAGCCACTCACTCTCTGGAGAACCAATGTCAGGCGTAGTCAGCAGGCTGGAAACACAGCGAGCCACGGCAGCCACTCACGACCTGGAGAGCTGAGGACAGGCATCGTCAGCAGGCTTCAAACACAGCGAGCCACGGCAGCCACTCACGACCTGGAGAGCCGAGGACAGGCGTCGTCAGCAGGCTTCAAACACAGCGAGCCACGGCAGCCACTCACGTCCTGGAGAGCCGAGGACAGGCGTCGTCAGCAAGCCTCAGATACAGCGAGCCACGGCAGCCACTCACGAACTGGAGAGCCGAGGACAGGCGTCGTCAACAGGCATCAAACACAGCGAGCCACAGCAGCCACTCACGAACTGGAGAGCCAAGGACAGGCATCGTCAGCAGGCTTCAAACACAGCGAGCCCGGCAGCCACTCACCAACTGGAGAGCAGGCGTCGTCAGCAGGCTTCAAACACAGCGAGTCACGGCAGCAACTCACTCCCTGGAGAGCCAAGGACAGGCGTCGTCAGCAGGCTTCAAACACAGCGAGCCACGGCAGCACTCACTCTCTGGAGAGCCGAGGACAGGCGTCGTCAGCAGGCTTCAAACACAGCGAGCCACGGCAGCCACTCACCAACTGGAGAACCGAGGACAGGCGTCGTCAGCAGGCTTCAAACACAGCGAGCCACGGCAGCCACTCACGTCCTGGAGAGCCGAGGACAGGCGTCGTCAGCAGGCTTCAAACACAGCGAGCCACGGCAGCCACTCACGTCCTGGAGAGCCGAGGACAGGCGTCATCAGCAGACTTCAAACACAGCGAGCCACGGAAGCCACTCACGGACTGGAGAGCCGAGGACAGGCGTCGTCAGCAGGCTTCAAACACAGCGAGCCACGGCAGCCACTCACTCTCTGGAGAGCTGAGGACAGGCGTCGTCAGCAGGCTTCAAACACAGCGAGCCACGGCAGCCACTCACGTCCTGGAGAGCCGAGGACAGGCGTCATCAGCAGGCTTCAAACACAGCGAGCCACGGTAGCCACTCACGACCTGGAGAACCGAGGACAGGCGTCGTCAGCAGGCTTCAGATACAGCGAGCCACGGCAGCCACTCACGAACTGGAGAGCCGAGGACAGGTGTTGTCAGCAAGATTGAAACGCAGCGGGACGGTAGCTGCTCACAACCTGGATCGTAGGGCACCATGGTGCATGGCCAGGTATCAACCATCATGAGCCATGCATCACAATTTAAGACTTTATTAACTTACCCAGATGTATGGAAACGGGAAAAGCATCAGGAAAATCAGAAAAAAACTTAGTGTGCTTAATTGTCTTATTTCTTAAATAAACACATCAAGTTGTCCAAGTTGCTTATTTTTGACTTGGCAAATTCTCACTAAGAGGACCCAACAAAAAAAGCATACTAAGACATAAGAAAGTACACTAAGCAAAGGCAAATATCCAAATATGTATACAATATTAAGACATGGTCACACTGGTCAATGTTGTCAAGTGGAGTAAGTATCAAGGTTAAGAATCTGGCTTCTGAAGTATTGGTAAGCATTGAGCACTGGTAAGGTATTAGGCCAAGTATTACTGTATTACACTGCATCAGTGGTTACCTAGTAGGCCTACTAATTGATGCTGGCTAAAATTATTAATATAATACCTCTTCAACTTCCTTTGTCTTCTTGGCAGTTCTTGTGATACTTATTGATGTGGCTAATACTTATTCCAAGACTTACTGATACAGCTAATACTTACTGATGGCCTACCACTTGGCAGCTACTTAGGCCAAGCCCACCAAGTAGTAGGCCATCAGTAAGTATTTGGCCATCAGTAAGTATTAGCCCTTCAGTAAGTATTACAAGAACTGTCAAGTATTAGCCCATCAATAAGTAGTAGGCCATCAGTAAGTAGTAGCCACTCAGTAAGTAGGTGCCAATCAGGAAGTGGTAGCTAATCAGTCAAGTATCTCAAGTTGACCTTAAGTTAAGCATATCATCATATTATGTTAAGGATATTAAGTACAATATCTACTAGTAATATGCACCTAGACTCCATCACCGCTCGCCGCCATGGCCATCATCACCACCACCCCCGTCGTCGTTGCACCGTCGCGGTAGCCGCTGTCGTCATTGCGCCGTCGTCACTTGCGGTTGTGTTAAAGCACGGCGTGGCACGGCTTCGTCGTCGTGGTCGCGCCATCGTGGCTGTCGTCGTGGTCGATGCCGTCGTGGTCACCCCGTCATGGCCGACGTTGTCGTGATCGCGCCGTAGTGGCCGACGCTGTCGTCGTCGCGCCGTAGTGGCCGATGCTGTTGTCATCGCGCCGTCGTCGCTTGCGGGTTGTGTTACAGCACGGCGGGCACGGCTGCGTCGTTGTGGTCAACGCTGTTGTGGTCGCGCCGTCGTCACTTACGGGCTGTGTTACAGTGCAGCGTGGCGCGGCTGCGTCGTCGTGGTCGGTCGTTGTGGCTGCGCTGTCGTGGCCGCGCCGTCGTAGACTCGTGGCCGACACTGTCGGGATCGCGCTGTCGTGCCGACGCCATCGTGCCCGTGTCGTCGTCGCTTGCGGGTCGTGTTAAAGCATGCCCCCGGCGTGGCTACGTCGTCGCGTGGGACTCGCATTGGTCCCAGACGGTGGTGGTGGTAGTTAGTGGAAGGAACAACGGGTGGACGAGGGACTTACGACTGAGGCAGTGAGGTCAGAGAGGTGGACGGCTACGGTCGTGGGGGTGTGGTGCCACAGCGGCTGTGTGGCAGTGGAAGGACCTGTCAAATGTTAGTACGTGACGGGACACGTACAGTACATAAGTTATGTACGTTGAACTTGCACGCACAGTTGACTTAGACCAAGACTCAGACGAAAAAAGTGTTGGTCGGAGGCCGAATCTGTGGCGTGGGAAAGTGTACCATAACCGTTCAACATCCAACGCATGACTTGAACTCGAACATTGAACGTTGAACCCCCAGCCCAGTCCATCGTCCTTCTCTCAAGAATGGGACTTTGGCCGGCGTTTTTTTCTGTTAGGTGCGTTTTTTTCCCCCTTCCCTTGTTCTTTTAACATCCTTCTTCCAGGGCTCCCAGGAGCTGTCTCACCCGCTGCCGTTGCACGCGGATCACCTTCACGGCCTGCCAGAGCCTGAGGGATGACCCCCATCCGCGGGAACCTGAGCCACCACGACGCCATCGCCTCTCCTCGGCCCCACATTCGTCACCGCGACTGACGACGAGCTGGGCTTCGGCCCAGTATATCGAGATAAGTTTTTTTTCTTTTTTTCGTTTCATTTCTCAATTATGCTGCAGTTCTCATCTTTCCATGCACCTAGGTCGCTCGCACATCGCTCCTCAAACAAATCTCGCAAATTCCCGTCGCCTCCGCCTCACCGCGCGCTACCCGCTAGCCGCCGCCTCCACCCTTCGACATGCAGGACCGCCATCACCGCCTCGTTCCGGCGCGCAAGAGCCGCCAAACCAACACGGCGTGTAGGCACCACCGCGACGCTACGACGCCGACAGCGTGGTCAATGACGCGGGAGACCGGTGGCGACAGCGACGCGGTGAGTTCCTTCCCGCCCTTTCCTTCCCCCTCCACTGACTGGCGGTTACACCCAGCACAGCACCCGCCGTTGCCGATGCCACGTCAGCCCCAAGCCTGGGACCACCACCGTGCCCATAACGACGACACGGCCGTGGCAAGGGCTCAACACACGCGACGACGACGACTTGGTGACGACGGCATGCGACGATGACGGGCGACTACGACGGGTGGCGACGGTGGGCGACGGCGGCGACGGTAATGACGGTGGTGGCGGTGACAAAGCAGCGCACGGCAGCGTCGGCGGCGGCGACGGGCAATCATTTCTAGTACCCCCCTTTGTATATTCCTTGTAGTGCATGCAATAAATGGATTTTTCTGTATTTTTTGATCTGTGTGATGACAACTGCTTATTGGATGCTTATTGAACTTTTAAGCCGCTTGAATGCTTCTTACAAGGCTTCTTACCAAGCTTCTTTTGCAGAATTTTCATCAAAGACAGCTTAAAAGATTGCTTACATCTATGCTTAGCCCAAGTTGGAGAATAAGCTGCTGTAAGGTGGCTATAAGCCAAATTCAGGAGAGGACTTGGCTTAGCCCAAGCAAATTGGGCTTAGGCTAAGCAATGCTGTGCTTAGTGAGTTTTTGCTTGAAAGTGCTTAGAAATGTTGTTAAGTTGAAAAAAGGACACTTAAGTACTAATAAGAAGTAATAAGGAAAAGTCTGATTTTCCTGATGAAGACATTCCCCGACAATATCTTTGGCGTCCATGCCAGTGCGGGAATGGACACTGCAATGCTTGTTGTCATCGTCGCGCACTTCGCCCTTTCAATTGGCACACTCACCGCTCTAAGGCACTTTTAACGCTCAATTCCAAATTTCGCCTCTGCACAGCCAAAAGCATTAATCCGACAATGTCGTCATTCAAAGCTGCAGCCGTCGTCTCAATAAGCTTATCGCAGCCCAGACTTTGCTTGTGCATTTCTGCCGAAAAGCATTAGCACCTAACTCCAGTATTTGCCTCTTTTTTTTTTTTTTTTTTTTTTTGAACCATTTTATCCCGGGATGCGTACCATGGGTACAGACCGGTCATAGCCGAGACTACATTTGAGAGCGTGTACTAAGTAGCGGTAATAGAAGTTTGCAGGCCTTTGGGCCCGCGTCCATCAGGCATCCTAATCGGTTGTGCCTATTCGTAAGCAATAATGCTGAGTGGTTGGCACCTGGCGTCAGACGCCTAGAGTTTCGTGGGGGGGTTGTGTGCCGACCTCAGTCGGGTTCGGGCGGCACATAGGCGTCTGGTCCGGTTTCGGGCCTGGAGAGCCAGTATTTGCCTCTCAACCTACGTTCTAATCGCACGAAACTGACATCATCACCAAGGGGGCTTACGTAGTGCTCTTGAAATTGTTTCTCCGCCACATCAAGTACATCGTCATCTGGGCTTCCGAAATCCTCCACATGGATTTGGACATTTCGCCGAAATTGATCGTATTTTGTGAACACAGCAATGACAGGGACTGAAGATCATTTGTCACATACAGTTACGAATCTCCGTAATGACGCACCACTCCGCTCAGGACAGATGTCCTTGAAATATTTGAGATCGAGCTGTGGTCACAGGTTGTCCATTGGCACGCAGTACCTCAAAATATGTTCGTCAGTTGTCGTAATCGCGAACACTCGGGAATCCAACCATATTGCATGTAATCTGTTTCGCAGTCGCCCTTCTCCACACCTGCTTTGAATGAAGTTTCGCAAAATGTCGAGTTCCCCTGCGCTACCTGACTCAATCCCACGAGAGTCATGGAAAACGTAGCCCCGATGATTGGAAAACACGAGTTCGTCATCGATCGTATGCTCGCCTCGCTGGCCTACATTTTAGAGGCAACCGAAGAGAAGTACCACTGTCCCTTACATCCATGGACGGGTCGAGTGTAACCTGGTCGGCAGTGAGTTCAGATTCACAGACAAAAAGGTTGGACAACGTACCTTCTCCCTTCCCCGGTGAATGACGGGGCTCTTTGTCGTTTCGCAGATTCTCTTGAGGATCGACGTCTTGCCTGCGTTCGCCCTTCCTATAATGAGCACTCGAAACCGGACTTCTGGAATTTGACAACGCGGCTGCTGGGTGTTCATTGGAGCAATGGTGTTTGTGGAGGTGATCTGAGAGCCAAGAACGCGAGTGACGTCTGCCGGCTATAGGAGGAATTCGACGGCTTTCTGGCACCAGAGAACAATCAAAGACTCACGGATTTAGATTTCCTGTACACAAAGGTCACGGTGACGCAATGATTGCTATCTGTGAAGCCACTCAGCAAGAAGTGGACTGTACTGAGCACAAGACATCACCACCTTCCAGACGGACAACCTTGTCGTCTCCAAACTTGTGTGGTTTAAACTCGACAAAAACATCGGCAACCCTTTTTTTGAACAGCACTCACTGGATGGTCAACGTAGCACTGGTGTGGGTCTTAAGATAGCTACACGGAATAAATTAGCACTCGACAGTGAGGGCAAACAGATGACACGAACATGCCAATGTTCCAACGAACAGGGTCGCTCTTCAGGAACAGCCTGCTCTTGAATTGGTTAGATGTGTGTGTGACACCGGCGTCGTCCTTGAAAACGAGCTCGATGTCGGATATAGGACGTTTCTTGATAAAATCGACAGATATTTCTACGCAACTACATCAATTCTTTCAGAAGTAATGGTAGGTCCTGTATACCTTTCAAGTGAATAACTCTGTTCGTGAATTGGTCAGCTTATGCTCGAAAGGAAGCCGTTCGACTAACTGAGCTTGCTCGTCCATATCAGATGCAGATCGTGAAATCGATTCCATCTCAAGATATGATGAATTTGTTTAAGCTTGAGTGATGTGTGAAGGACTCTAATCAAGCAGATGGAGCGAGAGATGAGGGTAGGTGAATTAAAGCTGGTGAACCGGTGAAGACCCAAGTACAGTCGTAGTCGTAAGACACACCCGTGTGAAAAGCATTGCGCCACCTGCCACGTATCCACGAGCTTATTGAGGTTGAGCGCATCAACTTGAGCGCGACGGCCACTTTTGGAGAGGTAGCCTCGTGACTGTCAATGTCCCAAAACAGAACCTTTTGTTTTTTTTCGTCGTGGACAGCGTGTCGCAGCTTGGCAACGGGAACCCCGTTCGACGCGATATGTCTTTCTTTCTTCCCTTGGGCATGGGGACCAGTTCCGGTCGCTGACGACACTACGCACGCGCAGATACCGCTCGATCTGACGAGCTGCCCCGTGTGGGCCCCAACGACCGTGTCGTACCTTCCCCCTAGTATTCGTTCGTCCACAAAGCGTCGAACGGCACCGTGTCATTTCGCCTCTGTGCGCGTACGCTTGACATGATGGAATAATGTGTTCTATTATAGTTGCCTTCGGCTAGGGAAGACACAACCCCAGCGTCGGGAATACTTGTCGATCGTGACTAAGTTGGTTCATGAATGATGCCACATCGGCGACGAACTGGCCCCCGCTTTGCTCACATGCATTTTTGCGCATGTTTTTACTTTACCCATAAATCACAGTAAAGCGCTTGGTTGTTGTTGGGGGCTGGGGAGGTGGGCGTTCGCAACTTGATGAGCTTTGATGGCAAGTTTGATGGATTAATTTTAAGATGCCATGATGTTCAATGCTGATAACAGGTTACGTAGCAGAGTTTGACGGTAATAATGTCGTAGGCTGTCATAACTGTATGAAAAGCTTTTTTATGACAGTTGGGCAGTGATCAATCATAACCAGAAGTATCGAAGCTGGGAGCGTGTTCGTACACGAGTAATAGAGCGACTGTACATATGAAGAGATGCATGTGCGTGGCTCACCACAGTAATATCTACACTCGTGGGCTCTGGCTGACGCTCATGGTACCTATATGTATATATTAAGTGGATGTAGTGCGATTGTGCGCTTTGGCGAACCGATGGAGAAGAGAAGCGGATCTAGACGGGGAGCCGCGGGGAAAAGCGCACAGATAATTGGTTGCCAGAACGACGACGCTTTATTGACGCCCGTGTGAAGGGTGCGCAAACTCAATATTTCTCTAATTTCACATACTATCGTTCCCGCACCTCTGCAAAAACACGGTATTTTTTTTTTGTAGCTTCAACAACATATCGTAGCTACTTTATTTTGTACATAGTAATAGATACATGTATATCCCACCCAAATCAGATTTTTATTCATTTGTTTCTGAGTCCGTTCAATGTGGAGCAATGGGACCCACCTCTGCAACTTTTGGTCACGGATTGTCACGGCAGCGGCAGGGTTTTGGCAGGCAGAGGAATGAGCGGCGTTTCGGCAAATGTGGCAACGTGTGTCAGTCATTTTGCTGTCCGAAAAGGAGTTTGCCGAATTGGGTCACGTTTTGTCACCTCTCCATGGTCCTTGGTGAGTTTTGCTTCTCCAACTCGATCGCCTCCGTCTATTGACTCCAAAATTCATAGAGTCACTGTAGTAATGGATAATAACATCACAGTAAGGTGAGGTCCAGTAGGGATGTTAGGATCGCTCAGATCTGGGGGTGTGGGCACGCGTTTTGGACCACCCCATCACCTTTGTCAATTTTTCATGACCCTAATTTTGCTCTGATCCTCATTATATTGTGTGATCTCATTTCTACATATGCTAGAGAACATAGTGTATTTTTTTTTGGGAAGAAAGGGTGCCAGGAAAGTACTGATCTACTAAGATCTTTCGGAATTTGCAGTAATGGGTACGTTTGCAGAGGTGCGGGAACGATAGTACCCTTCACCGAACCCAGGAATGTCTTCGTCAAAGGTGGACCCAGAAGATCGTCAATCCGGCGGGAGGAAGGGCTGATCGTCAAGACGTGAACGGAATCAGAATCGAAGGACCTCGGAAATTAAATATATCTTCTATTGCAAATCACCATCCTACACACCGCTTCAAAATGTTCATTCGCACTCCACTTGGACGGTCTTGCTTCTGGCCTGTCTGTTCCCTTTTCCCCCCTACGACTCCCTCTTCCTCCTCCTTGCATCATGCCGTCCTTCATGCGTAGGTTTACTTCCAAGTTACATTTTCGCAGGGGTAGAGGACGCCCTTCCTCCAAGGCCATCTCCCACATCTCCAATGTCCCATGGCCCCGCTCTCCTAGCCGCTCGCCATCGCCCCTGCATCTTCAGATATCCGCCGTCCCAGCGGCCTCGGGCGACGTGCTAGCATTATCTCCGAGCTGGCGTCTCCCTCAAATATCCAACCTTTCTCATTTCTCTTACACCAATTCGTCAGAAAAGGTCAGCACGACAACGTCAACCGACCCTTCCAACAACTGACCAAGATTACCTCTCAAATGAAGTAAGCACCGAACTATCTCCGCCCAGGACACCGGTCTGGCTCAGAACTCAACAACGATCCAGGTGCCCGCCCGCCCGAGCTCAAAGTCAACATCATCTCCTCCGTTTTCCCCGCCGACCTGGCCATTGATCCGTTCCGCCCAGTTTCCCCGTGTGACCCGCGTCACGAAGACGCGACGATGGTGTCTGTGCCCAGACTCTCATTGCTCGCGTAGCTAGCGACTTCTGTCACCATACACGACTTCTCATCCGCTGCGTCGGAGCCGACATCTGCCAGGGGCGGCAAGACACAGGAGTAGGTGTAGCAGCTCTACGTCTGGTGAGCTCGCCGCCGTATTGCCGTGCTTGATGCGCACAGACCAGGCTGGGTGCCGCAGCTGGCCGGTCGAGGAGGGCGTGCGCAGGCGTGAGGCAGAGGGCAAGCAGTTCGGTTCACACTCAACAAGATCAGTACGTGCCTTCCGTCCCCTTCTCTCAAATTCTCGGAGACCTGGTGTGCGAGAATGCACATGCCTGGCCGAAACGCGTCTGCACTACGACCCCAACGCCGCCCTCTCGCTCCGCGGGCTGGTACCAGCACAGAGTATCCTTTGGTACTGCGCCAGCGCACTCGTCCGCCTTCTCATCGTGTACAAGCCGAGCGGGAGTGCAGACGATCGCGTTACTGTATATCAGCTGGAATGCGTTTCCGCCGTTACTGTTCGAGCTGATTCCGAAGGACGGTGGTCAAGTCGATCAGGTTGGGTACAAATTGTTTACGGTGCAATACAGTAACGTCTCGACGACGACGGTCTATCTCCCACCATTATCGGAAACATCAGCGTGTGCCTATGTGTGATACTTACTCGCTGCAAGACTTTGTCGTGAACTCGATTTTCAGACAGAAGAGGAACGGAGCACGGGGAGTTCATACGAGTTTATGAGTTGTTGAGTACGTGTCATGTGTTATGTACACGGCAAGAGTAACGTGGTATATATGAGCTTTACGACGGAGGAACTATAGACAGCTGTGATGTGAGGAGTTGCGATCGTGCAGGGATCAACAAAAAGAGATCCACGCCCTTCTTTTCGAAGAAAAAAAGTCAAGTCATAAGAGTGTAGCGAGCGAATGAGAAAGATACGTGCGCAAAGAAAACATCAAAGACGAGCATCCATAGAATTTAGTTCACGCGTACCCACTCCCCCCGCTCGAGTTCAGTACCCGAAGGAAACACGACGCAATGCCGATCCCAGCGGTGGTCGTGTCCACAGCGCAAGACGCGACGGCCTTCTTCCGCCTTGGCAGCCTAGCGTAGCTCGCAACCGGAGCATGCGAAGCGCCTGCACGTTCGGCAACAGCCGACCCTTGTACAACGCTTGCAACCTTGCTTACAGCGAGACCTACGATAGTACCAATCAGTCAAAGCCAGAGCCGAGGCGGGTAGCAGACACGTACCTCATCTGAGGTACCCTCCAGAGAGTTCGAGTACCTCGAGTCCCGCGCCCGTATTTTCCAGTACGCACAACGGCCGCCCGCGCGCTGCGCACGTCCACGTCGTGTGAGTACAAGTCCGAGCTTCTTCAGCGCGCTGCCAAGCGCGCCAAACAGGTTCGCCGGGCGCAGTTGTACAGCGTGCTCGCGATGCGTAGCGTCATGCGGCGCAGCGGACGGCCAGGAATGAACGCGGCCGAGGCCAGGGCCGAACACGGCGGTGGGTGGGACGTCATGCGCTACGGGGAGGCATGCCGACGAAGTGGGGCAGCGCGAGGTGCGTGAGCGTGCCCGGCGCCGTGGCGAGCAGCTCCGTGTCGAAGGCCGGCAGCGTCAGCGACGACAGCGCGCGCATAGAGCGGAGCGCCAGTGCCAGCGCGAGTAGGTTACAAAGGACGGGCCGTGCGCCACTGCAAGGCGCGAGCGTCGTCGGCCGACAGCTCGAGCGCACGGTAGAGCGTGAGTTGGGCAGCAGCGCTGAAGCGCTTCGAGACGCGGGTACGGACGGGCAGCCACAACGTGCGCCAAGACGAATGAGAGTGGGATTGGGGGGACTCTGGCGTGCCTACTGTACCGTCGGGAAAGCCGTGTCGGGGAACAGGAATGCCGGTGAGTTGAGTGGCGGGCGCGAGTGGGTGCGTTTGGAAGGAGATCCGGGCGCGGGATGATGTGTTGGTACGCTCGGGAAGATCTCGGAGATGCGCGGGAAGGAAGGTGAGACGGGAAAATCGGTGCAGGCCATGTCAGAGATGTTGTTGCCGCGTCGCACGAGGCAGCTGGGAGGGCGAATATTCGGAGACAGAGGTGATGGGGAGGGACTAGGAGGGCTTGGATATGTGGGAAATATCACTTGGAGGAGCGTCCTCGGACCCTGCGGAAATGTAACATGAAAACGAAGGACATTCACCGATGCAGGCCTATGGAGATGGGGGATTATGATGTTGAAGATATCATGAATGGTGGGTTCATGAGACTGTGCGTGTCTTTGCTGAACCTACGAATAAAGGACGGGGCCGTATGGTGCAAAGAGGAGGGTGTCGTAGGAGGGAAAGGAGGCTATTAGAAGCGAGGCTGTCCATGTAGAGTCGAGTTCGTGTTCTACAAGGTCGGTGCGTTCCATCTGTCTCCGTGCCCCTTCACTGACTTCACTCCCCGAATATCGGAAAGACGTACGTACCTCCTTCCAACTATTTCCCCCATATATAGTGGGACTATCCGTTGTATAACTTGCTGTAGGATGGACGTCTTTCCGGAGTTTGCTTTTTGGATTGAATTGACGGAAGCAAAGCAAAAGTTGTTGATCGATTTGATAGTTCACACGATCGACTCGGTTCATGATCACCGTCATCGACAACCGAACTCAAGCAGTGGCAACCACCAGTCGTACTGTACAACCAGAGGCCCCCGAGCGGTAGTCGCTGGTTCTAGTTCGACCTCCTCGTCTTCCTTGTCCACGACAACATGCCTGGAACCACCAACTCCCGTCAACTCTCCGATGATACAGGGTAGTCGACCTCGCCGATTGGCTCGACATGTGGCCGTCACGGTTGGCGCATCTCTCAAAAATCCAACCTTTCTCATCCATCTTGATCCCTCCAATTCCGAGTCGTCAGAAACCGTCAGCTCGACAACATCCTCCTCAATCACCCGTATGACCCTCTCGACGACACACGCAAAAGACAAACTAAGCCTATCCCTCAAATGGAGTACACACCCAATCATTTTTGCTCAGGATGTCGGTCTGGCTCAGAACTCGAAAAGGACCCAGGTGTCCGCCTACTTGATCTCAGGGCTAACGACGCAGGTGAAGAGCGCGCCATGTTACTTACCGATCTACCCCCTGATCCGTCCCACCCATTCTCCTCCATGGGACCCGCGTCACGAAGACCCAACGGTGTTGTCCGAGGCCAGACTCTCGTCCGCTGAGCTAGCGGCTATGCGCGACGTCCCATCTGCTGCATCGGAGCAGGCACCTTCCAGGAGCACCACGACGAAGGAGTAGCTGTCACAGCTCCACGTCCATTTTTCTCGCGCTTGATATGCACGACCCGGCTGGGTGCTGCAGCCAGCCTGTCGAGGAGGACGGGCGCGGGCGCGAGGCAGAGGGCAGGCGATTCGGTTCGCACTCGGCGAGACCAGTACGTGCCTTCCGTCCCCTTCTCTCTCAAATTCTCGGATAGACCTGCCCCGCGAGAATACGCATGCCTAGCTGAAGCACGTCTGCACTACGACCCCAACGTTGCCCTCTCGTCCGCGAGCTCACGAATCACCTTTGGCACTGCACCATCGCACTCCCCTGCCTTCTCATGGTGTAAAAGCCGAGCTGGACGCAGACGGCCTCGTTATCAGCTGGAATGCGTATCCACTCGTGTCCCAACTGGTTCCGAAGGTCAACTATATCAGATTGGGTAATGTTGTTTACGGTGCAATACAAGTAACGTCTTAATGACGTGATATAGCTCCCACCATCATTGGAAACATCGTGTGCGCGTATGTATGTTTTTTTATGCAACTCGCTGCAAGACTTTGCCTTGAATTCGATTACATTACTTGGCCAATAGCAGCTCTTCTCGGACAAAAGTGCGTGATTTGGAAGAGTTTAGACTAGCTGATGAGTTGCCGAGCACGTGTCGTGAGTTATGTTCACGGTGGGAGTAACGTGACGGATATGAGTTTTACGACGGACAGCAATAGCTATAATGCGGGTAGTGATCTAGTGATCGTGCGGTGATCAAATAAAGAGAGGCAGTCTGTCTGGAGACCCGCGCTCTTCTCTTCAAAGAAAGAAAAAAGTCAAGTCGTAGTGAATGTGACTATCGAATGAGAAAGATATGCGCGCAAAGAAAACATGAGAGAAGAAAAACGAGCATACATGAGTTCAGTTCACGCGTACCCACTCTCCCCCCCTCAATTTCCCACTGCGCGCCCGAGGAAAACACGGTGCAGCGCAATGCCGATCCCAGAGGAGGTCGAGTCCACAGCGCGAGACGCGACGGGCCTTCTTCTGCCTTCGCAGCCTCGGTCGGCAGAGAACTTAAAGGAGAGTTTGTGGCCGTCTGGATGGCAGCGGTATGAGGATACCGATACCCGCGCCCTTCTCTTCAAAGAAAAGGGTCAAGTCACAATGGGTGAGATGAGAGAGACGATATGCGCGCAAAAATAAAAGATCCCAGCGGTCGTGTCCGTACTCCATGGCGCGACAGGCCTTCTTCCGCCTTGGTAGCCTCAGTCGCCAGAGTAGCCCGCAGGCGGAACGTCTGCATGTTTGGCAACAGTTGCTTGTGCAGCGCTTGCGGCGAGACCTAGATAATTCCAAAGCGATCAGTCTGAGCCAGAGACGAGGGGGATGCAGTGCCTCGAATATAACCGTCAGTTGTCGTAATCGTGAACACTCGAGACTCCAAACCATCGCTGCAAATCTGTCTCACAGTCATCTTTCTCCACACCTGTGTTAAATTCCTCAAAAACCCGGAGTTCCTCTGTGCTACCTGACTCAGGCTGAGTCGGGCAGCATAGAGGAACTCCGTCATGTTACCATGACAATAACCTGACTCAATTCCGCGAGTCGTGAAAGACGTAACCTGGATGATCGGAGAACACAAGTTCGTCGTCGACGCTGTGCTCGCCTCAAGGTTTAGAGCCAAAGAAAAGTAAGATCATCACTAACATCCATGGACGAGTGTTTAACCTGGTTGGAAGTGAGCTCAGGCCCGCAGACAAAAAGCTCGGACAACGTACCTTTTCCCATCTCCAAGGGTATCCGAGTCTCCGGCAAATAATGGGGCTCACTGTTGTTTCACAGACTCTTCCTTGCCTTTCCTGTGTTTGCCCTTCCTATAATGACCCGGAACTAGATCCTTACATGCGCTTGCTGCGTGTCCATTGGAGCGACGGAAGCAAGAGCCGTTGATCGATCCCGTCTTCGATCGATGGTTCACACGGTTCACCTTCCTCATTTGTGTATCGCGCCCATTCAACCAAAATATCAGGCAACTCGGTTGTATCAATTCATGTCGACATCTTGTTCTATCGTCAAACGCAATTACAACGTTCCAAAGCGGATTGCCGGCATAGCACCTAACTAGGTCAGTAGAACGTGTTGGACGGTCAACCGCCGGTAGCGCGGGCCGTGGTCTCGAGTACTGTAATTTCGTTTTTGGACAGTCGCCTTCCCGATGTGTGCCCCGAGGGGCTTTATTAACTGTACAGTTGCTCCTTTTACTTTTAAGGCCGTAGTCTACGTATATGCACCTCAGTCTTTTCTTTCCTGACTGAGGTGGGCTTTTGTCGTTCCGACCCTTTACCGTGACGCTGACAGACTCGTATTAGTGCACGCGTTGCCGTGCTTATTAGGTAGCTCACCATTGTAAATCCAGTCTTTTCTTTCCTGACTGAGTGCACGCGTTGCCGTGCTTATTAGCTTCCTAAACGCCGTCTAAACGCCACCGATCGTCATGTCACAACAGAACGACCGTGTACTTTTCCTCAGGTTTCTCCGTCTTACCTGTTTGTTCACTCGCGGACCCAGAGTACATCCACCGGCGCATAGAACGTCTGGGTGAGGCCTACGACCTCCGTATTATACTCCTCAAGCTAGGCCTCATGCTTGATATCGTGCGTCGTGCCCACCTTACTCTACGCATCCCGCTCATGCTCTAACTCAAGTCGGAATACTAAGGCCCATCCAAGAGCTGATGGGAATCTACTTTCTCAACAGCACCACCATCGTCGTGGCCTGGCTTCTCACCAATGATGAAACCCGCGTACGCATGCAAAGAAGACGAGGCGACCCAATACCTCGCAGCCTACAAGCAGTCCGAGCACCGTCCGCCCACGCTTATCTGCGAGCGCATCTTCAAGACTCCAGGTGTGGCCTTACGCACGGCGTTAACGAGCATCCCGCGTCTGAACAGGACGAACTTCGAGACGGTCCGTGCGTCATTACTGCGCCCGGACCCCCCTGCACTTCACAGATCTCCAACCCCTTGTCCCCGGTCTTCATCTCCCTACCTCCGTGCCTCCCCAGATTCGGCTTGAAAAAGCTGCCGGGTTGAAGGACGCGTTCAAGCGACCCTTCTTCCTCACGGGCACGGCAGGCGATTCGCCCCAACCAACCTCCCCGCTGTTACCGTGCGGGCTAGCGGCAGCAGAGGCGGCGGCGGCGTGAGTAGACATTGGCGTGTATGCTGTCTGGGGCTTCGAACTCGATCTCAACTCCCCCTTTTATGATCCTGCGACACGAAGCACCATGACCTCAACGCTTCCCTTCCTCTCTCCGCGGGGTCGCACCAGTGCGCAATCCCTCCTCCGGTACGCACCAGGGCATCTCCGCCTCCTCCGGGTGTCCGGGCTGGACATCGGAGTAGGACTCGTTGAACTTTTGGACGTCGGCAAAAGCAGTATCGTCAACACGTTCAGCGCGCTAAGGTTGGCTTCTTTTTTCTTAGTCCCCTTTAAGAATGGCTATTATGGAGACGCACACGGGAAGGTGTACGCCACGGCAATGTAGCTGGGACATACGAGGGAGCTGCAGCACTGGCTCAATAGAACAAAACGGCCAATCCTGCCTCAAACTAAGTATGCACACAATTTTTATTACGCCGTTCTGTTCCAACTTTCTCGTCCACGACAACGTGCCTGGAACCACTAACTCCCGTCAACTCTCCGATGACAGGGGTAGTCGACGATTGGCTCAACTTGTGGCCGTTGACATTTCTCTCAAATATCTTTATCACTGCTCTCGTTTACATCAAATCATGAGAAACAGTCAGCTCGACCATCAACCTTATAACCCTCTCAATAATAACTAACCAAGATTACCCCTCAAATGAAGTAAGTACCAAATTCGACATCGGTCTGGCTCAGAACTCAAAAAGGATCCAGGTCCCCGAGCTCAAAGTCAATGTCATCCTCTCTACCTTGCCCGCTGACCTGACCATTATTCCGTTCCGCCCTGTCTCCCCGCGGGACCCGCGTCACGAAGACGCAACGATAGCGTCTGGTCCCAGACTCATCGCTCGCGTAGCTAGCGACTCCCGTCACCATACACGACCTCCCATCCGCTGCGTCGGAGCCGACATCTGCTAGGGGCGGCAAAACGGAGAAACTGTAGCAGCTCAATGTCCAGTGATGTCGCCGCCGTATTACTCGTGCTTGGTGCGCACGGCCCGGCTGGGTGCCGCAGCTGACCGGTCGAGGAGGACGTGCGCGGGCGGAGGGCAAGCGGTTCGATTCGCGTTCAACAGGATCGGTACGTGTCTTCCGTCTCGATATACCCTTCACTCTCGAATTATCGGATAGACATGGTGCCGCACGAAATGCACATACCTGGCACCTCCGCCCCATGACCCCACCGTTACACTCCCGCTCCCCGGGCCAGTACCAGCGCATGAATCACCTTTGGCACTGCACCAGCGTACTCCTCAGCCTTCTCGTGGTGTACAAGCCGAGCGGGCGGCGCAGACGGACGCATTATATCAGCTGGAATGCGTCTCCACTGTCACTGTTCGAACTAGTTTCAAAGTACGGTAGTCATCCCGATCGGATTGGGTAAAACCTGTTTTCGGTGTAGTATACAGTAACGCTTGTTGATGTGGTCTATGTCATGGTTTATCTTCCATCGGAAACGCCAGCATGTTTTTTTCTGGTACCTACTTCTTGACCTATTTGCTGCGAGACTGTCGTGAATTCGACCATGCTTGGCGAATATTCTCAGACAGAAGAGTGAAGCGCGTGATTCGGGATAGTTTAAACAAGTTAATGAGTTGCTGAGTACACGACGGGAGTAACGTGGGCTTTAATGAAACTATAGACAGCTATAATGCGAAGATATCAGGTAGCGATCGTGCAGGATCAACAAAAAGAGGGCCAAGATGGACACCCGCGTCCTTCTCTTCAACGAAAAAAAGGTCAAGTCGTAATGAGTATGCGAACAGACGAGAGATAAAAACGTATGCGCAATGAAAACACCCAACAAAGAGAAAGAAGAAAACACGAGCACACATGAATTTAGTTCACGCGTACCCACACCCAGGTTCGCAGTGAGCGCCCGAAGGAAACGCAACGCAGCGCAATGCCGATCCCAGGGGAGGTCGAGTCCGCAGCGAGAGACGTGATAGACTTTCGTCCGCATTGGCCGCCTCGGTCTCCAGAGTAGCCCGCGGGTGGAGCGTGCGGAGGGCCTGCACGTTCGGCAATGGCGAGCTGACCTGCTCGTATAACGCTTGCAGCGAGATCAGTCAGAGAAAGAGCTGACATGGGCAGCCAACGCGTACCTCATCTGAAGTGCCCTCGAGAGACACTTCGAGCACCTCGAACCCCGCGCCCGTATTTCCCTGCGCGCCCAGTAACTGCCTGCGCTTCGGGCGCAAGTACGAGTGCGAGCCCTTTCAGTGCGCTGCCAAGCGCGCCAAACAGGGCCGCTGGCATCGTACAACATGCTCGCGATGCGTAACGTCACGTGGCACAGAGGACGGGTGTGAGCGCGACTGCGAGGCCGGGACCACGGCAAGGTGTGGCGCGGCGACGATATGCACTGCAGGGGGAATGCCGACGAAGTGGGGGAGCGTGAGGTGGGCATGACGTGCGCGGGCGGGGACGGTGAAAAAGTTGTCGAAGAACGCGTAGGGAAGTGTGTCGGCGAGCGGCGTCTGGTGCGTGAGCGTTCCGGGTGCCGTGGCGAGTAGCTCCGCATCAAAGTTTGGCAGGGCCATCACCGAGAGAGCGCGCAGAGAGCGGAGAGACAGGGCTACCGTGAGCACGAAGGACAGGTTATGCAGAGGTGGGTAGGCGCGCGGCACAAGCGTCGTCACTAGGGCCACGAGGCGTGGCGCGCCAGTTGGCCGCGCGACGCATGCGTCGGCGTCGTCGGCAGATAGTTTGAGCGTACGGTAGAGCGCGAGCTGCGCTGAAGCGTTCGAGACGCGGGCGAGGATGAGCAGCTGGGAACGCGGGACGTTGCGCCAGACAAGCAAGAGCGGGATCGAGGGGCTCTGGCGCGCCTGCTGTCAGGCAGACCGTGAGCTGCATGGACACTATGGTGCGCTGGGGTGGTGATGGCGCAGGAGGTGCATGCGCGGACTCAGTCGGGGGTGCAGGAATGTGTGTGAGCTGAGTATGCGGGCGCGGGTGGGGTGCGTTTAGAAGGAGGACCGTGCACTGGGTGATGACGTCTGTTGGAACATCTTGGATATGCGCGGAGAGGAAGGTGATACGGGGAAATCGGTGCAGAAAATGGTCAGCTCGCGTCGCCCAAGGCCGCTGGGAGGACGGATGGTGAGCGGCTACTAGTAGGAGACCGAGGCCACGGAGATGTGGGAGATGGTACCGGAATATCAAGATGAAGAATTGGGATATCGAAAAGATCGTGGATGGTAAGTTCATGGTGAGACTGGGCATGTCCTTGATATCGAGGTTTTGAGAATGCTTGAACTTGCGCAGAAAAGAAGGCATGGTGTGAGCATGATCGGAAAGACCTGGTGACGTACCTCCTTCCAGACTCCAGTCATTTCCGTGGTATATAATGGGGCTCTCCGTTGACTCTTTGCAGGACCGACGTCCCTCCGTTTCCCCTTCCTATAATAAGGACTCGGAACTGGTCCTTTGGATTTCGACGACCGGGTTGTTGCGCGTGCATTGGTGTGACGGTGTTTGTGAAAGCAAGAGTGTTGATCGATTTTTCACACTGTTCTATTGGTTGTCAACTCGTCACTGGCACGGCCGCCAAGGGAAAGCAAAGGCGGCCACCAGTCAGGCTCAGGCAACTCGACCCACGTTGACGTCTCAATCCCGTCACCGAGTGCATCTGCAACGTTCCAATGGAATTCGGCGATGTATCACCCGACTACCAGGTTGGCAGAATGACTGGTGTGCTTTTCTCCGGACTGAGTATTATTTGGCCGCAGCTGGAGATAATATCATCTCTACCCAAAGTACATCCACCGGCCCACAGGACGTCTGGGCCATGCATACAACCTCCGCATTCTACCCCTCCCGTTGATATCGTGCGTCGCATACTCCCTACCCTTCGCATCCCGCTCATCCTGCTATCCGGCCGAACACGAAGATCCCATTCGAGAGTTGACGAAATCTGCAACAGCATTACCGTCGTGGCCTGGTCGTTAGCATTTTACCACCAAACGACAGTTCCACATAATTTCACTATAGTCCTCGCAAACACACGCGTGTGCGTGCGACGCAGACGAGGAAGCCCAATATCTCACAGCCTAAAAACAGTCCGAGCAATATCCGATGTCGATCTGCGAGCACGTGTTCAAGACCCCAGGTATGCTCCTACGCACGGGATTGACGAGCATTCCGCGTCTGACCACTTCGGGACGTTCCGTGCGCCATCAACCCATTATTTGCCATGTCCCACCCTCTCCTGCCCTATTCTTTTCACAGGACATGCGAGGACAGCTTGAGAGCCTCACGAAGATTCCAAGGGCCGATGCGGTCCGGCTCGCAAGGCTCCCCGGATTTGGCTTGAAATCGGCAGGTTGAAAAACGTATTCAAGTGGCCCATCCGCACGGGAATGGCAGGCATCATTCCCAGACCAACCTCTACACCCGCCGTGCCGCGCGGCCTAGCGGCAGCAGACGCGGTGCCAGCGTGAGCAGAAGTGCGTTCGATCTCAAAGTTCACAGCGCATCAAAGCATCGCAGGCGCTCCGTACGTCGCCGTGCACTCGACCTCCAGCAGTACACACTCGCCAACCTAGCGACTGATTCGTTCCACCCAATGTCCGGGGCGCGACCCACCGCTCCCAAGATGTAACGATGCCGTCTGAGCCCAGACTCGTCGCTGACATTGCGCGATGCCCCCATCCGCTGTCTCGGAGAAGGTACCTGTCAGGAGCGGTAAATGAAATAGCAGCTGTAGCGTCTCGACATCTGCACGTTGACCAAGGTCGCCGACGAGCCTGCCATCGTATTGCTCACGCCTGACCCGCACGACCAGGCTAGGTACCGCAGCCGGCTGGTATAAGAGGTGCGCCGGTGCGGGGCGGAGGAGGGAAAGGGTTCGTGTTCGTTCAACAACGAGATGGGCACATGTCTTCCGTCTCCATGACCTCTTCTTTCTAGAAGTATCGAATAGACCTATCGCATTATAGATTCAGGTTTGGTACGTATCTAGCAGTACCGTTGTCGTATCACTTAGCGTGACGTGGATTACATCTACCTGTTTCGTGTGCCCAGCCACCGCCAGTGGCTGCTCAGTCGGAACGCGTATCTACAGTGATTGTTTGAACCAACTCTGATGGACGGTTGTCAACTTGATCAGGTTGGTTGAAATACAGTTTACAGTGTAGTACATTGGTCTCTCAACGTGATCTATCTCCCGCCATCGCCGGGAACACCTCTGTGTGTGCATGTCACATCAGCAGCCATAATAAAGTCCGCAAATAACTCGTCAGAGTGCTGTCGAGAGGGTGCAGTGAGGTATCGCCGAATCTTCGAGTCAATATTTGCCTCCCGATAATCAACCTGCGCATGGGTTAAAACTGATTCAGGCGACATGTTTGAGAGTCGTAAGGAGGTGGCGTGCTTCAAGATGAGGACAACAGCTTCGACAAAGTTAAATACACTCTAAAAATGATAAAGTGAAATACCAAAGATCAAATGATAACCGCCAAACTTGGTGGCGGAAAGCTAGAGAGATAAATATTATAAGCCAGGGACAAATGATTGTAGTACGAAGAGATGACATTTTTAATGGTGGCCAGTGACATAACTTGCCCTGCCTTATGGAGAAGTGAGATTTTGGTTGAGTGAACATACAGAGAGCACTTACGAACTAGAAAGCCAAAGATGGATTAACGGGTAGAAAAGGAGAGTATGCACATACGCGCTAGTACATCGGGGATGAGTTTGATCAATAGAGGGTTAAGGGCAGGGGAAATCAACAGGCACAAACGCAGCAAGGAAAACAGCGACTCACATGCTGAAGAACCAAGACAGACGTAGTTGGCGGGCATGGAACGCAATGAAGCATGGCAGCCACTCACAAACTGGAGAGGAGAAAATAGGCCTCATCAGCGAGCTTGAAATGTAGCGGGCCTCGGCAGGCACTCACAGACTAGGGAATCGAGGATAGGCGTCGTCAGCAGGCTTGAAACCCAGGTAGGCATGGCAGCTACTCACTTCCTGGAGATCCAAGGACACGTCTCATCAGTAGGCTTCAAGCGCAGTGAGCCACGGCAGCCACCCACTCTCTGGAGAGCCGAAGACAGGCGTCATCAGCAGGCTAGAAACATAGTGAGCCATGGCAACCACTCACTTGCTGGAGAGTCGAGGTCAGGCATCGTCAGCAGACTTCAAACCCAGCCACAGCAAAAACTTACTTTCTGGACAGCCAAGGACACGTCATCAACACGCTTGAAACACAGAGAGCCATGAGCCACTCACTCCCTGGAGACCCGAAGACAGGCCTCGTCAGCAGGCACCAAACTCGAAACACAGTAGCCACTCACAGACTAGATAGTCGAGGACAGGCCTCATCAGCAGGCGTGAAACTCAGCTAGCCACGGCAGCCACTCACAAAATGGAGAGACTAAGACAGGCGTCGTCAGCAGGCTTAAAGCACAGCAAGCAGCGGCAGCAACTCACCAACTAGAGAGCCAAAGGTAGGCGTTGTGAGCATGCTTGAAACCCAGCTAGCCACGGCAGCCACTCACCATCTGGAGAGCCGAGGACAGGCGTCGTTAGCACGCTTGAAACACAGCAAACCATGGCCGCCACTCACCAACTGGAGAGCCAAGGACAGGCGTCATCAGCAAGCTCGAAACCCAGCGAGCCACGGTAGCCACTGACCACCTGGAGAGCCGAGGACACGCATCATCAGCAGGCTTGAAACACAGCGAACCACGGCAGCCACTCACATCCTGGAGAGCCGAGGAGACGCATTGTCAGTAGGCTTTAAACGCAGCGAGCTACGGCAGCCACTCACCACCTGGGGAGCCGAGGACAGGCGTCGTCAGCAGGGTTCAAACGCAGCGAGCCACGGCAGCCACTCACCAACTGGAGAGCCGACGACATGCATAGTCAGCAGGCTTGAAACCCAGTGAGCCACAGCAGCCACTCACAGACTGGAGAGCCGAGATAGGCGTCATCAGCATGCTTGAAACACATCGAGCCACGGCAGCCACTCACTTCCTGCAGAGCCGAGGACAGGCGTCGTCACCAGGTTTCAAAACAGCAATACACAACGGCCACTCACCAACTGGAGAGCCGAGAACAGGCCTCGTCAGCAAGCTTGAAAATAATCGAGCCATGACGGCCACTCACTCTCTGGAGAGCAGAGGACAGGCGTCTTCAGCAGACTCGAAGCACAGTGAACTACAGCAGTCACTCACTTCCTGAAAAGCCAAGGACAGGCAACGTCAGCAGGTTTGAAACGCAGCGAGCCACGGCAGCCACACACAGACTGGAGAGCCGAGATAGGCGTCATCAACAGGCTTGAAGCGCAGTTAGCCACAGCAGCAACTCACATCCTAGGGGGGTGGGGACAGACGTCGTCAGCAGGCTTGAAACGCAGCGGGCCATGGCAGACACTCACGGGCTAGAGGGCCGGGGGCACGCGTCGTCAGCAGGCTCGAAACACAGCGAGCCATGGCAGCCACTCACATCCTGTGGAGCCGAGGAACGGCGTCGTCAGCAGGCTTTAAACGCGGCGAGTCATGGCAGCCACTCACTTGCTGGACAGCCGAGGACATGCGTCGTCGTCAGCAGGCTTGAAACACAGCGAGCCACGGCAGCCACTCACATCCTGGAGAGCCGAGGACAGGCATCGTCAGTAGGCTTCAAACGCAGCGAGTCACGGTAGCTACTCACGTTCTGGAGAGCCGAGGACACACGTTGTCAGCAGGCTTTCAACGCAGCGAGCCACAACAGCCACTCACCAACTGAAGTGCCAAGGACACGCGTAGTCAACAGGCTTGAAGCCCAGCGAGCCAGGTAGCCACTCACATACTAGACAGCCGAAGATAGGCGTCGTCAGCAGGCTTGAAACCCAGTGAGCCATGGCAGCCACTCACCTCCTGCAGAGCCAAGGACAGACGTCATCAGCAGGTTTGAAGACCCAGCGAGCCATGGTAGTCACTCACTTCCTGCAGAGCCGAGGAAAGGCGTCATCAGCAAGCTTGAAACCCAGCGAGCCATAGCAACGCTCACTTCCTGGAGAGCCAAGGGTACGCGTCGTCAGCAGGCTTGAAACCCAGCGAGCCATGGCAGCCACTCACTTGCTGGAGAGGGGAGAACACGCGTCGTCAGTAGGCTTGGAACTCAGCTAGGTATGGCAGCCACTCACTTCCTGCAAAGCCAAGGACACACGTCGTCAACAGACTTAAAACACAGCAAAACCATGGCAGCCACTCACGTCCTGCAGAGCCGAGGACAGTCATCTTCAGTGGGCTTGAAACCCAGGGAGCCATGATAGCCACTTACAGACTGGAGAGCCGAGGACACGAGTTGTCAGCAGGTTTGAAACACAGCAAGCAACAGCAGCCACTCACAAACTGGATAGTCGAGGACAAGTGTTTTCAGCAAGTTTCAAACGCAGCAGGGATAGGTAGCTGCTCACAATCTGGAGAGAAGATCACCAGTATAGTCAGGTCAGTCGATCTCAAAACTTTGTGAGTATTGACTCACAAACTAGGAGTTGGGCGGCGGCATCGACGATCATGAGTCATGTACCACAATTTAGCACTATCGATCTTGCTATCAAAACTTACCCAGATGTATGGAAACGCGAAAAGACATTCCCGAACTATGTGGTCGACCTTCATGACATTATGGGAACGGACACTGCAATGTCTGTTGTGATCGTCGCTCACTTTGCCCATAGACACACTCACCGCTTCAAGGCTGCTTTTACACTCCACATTAAATTGCCCCTCTGCACGGCCAACAGCATCAATCCGACGATGTCGTTATTCAATGCTGCAGCCGTCGTCTCGATAAGCTTATCGCAGCGTGTACTTTGTCTGTGCATTTCTGTGAAAATATCAGCATGTAGCCTGGCATTTGAGTCTGAACACACTTTCTAATCGCACGAATCTAACGTTATCACCAAGGGAATTGAGGTAGTACTCTTGAAATTGTTTCTCCGCAACTTCGGATACATCGTCATCTGGGCTTCCGAAATCCTCCACATAGATTTGGACATTTCGCCAGAATTGGTCGTATTTTGTAAACAACGCAACGACAGGAACTGGAAAGTACTCCGTTGAATAGAGTTACGAATGTCCGTAACAACGCACCATTCCGGTCGGGACAGATGTCTTTGAAATATTTCAGATCGAGCTGTGGTCGCTGGTTGTCCATCGGGACACAGTACCTTAACATATGACTGTCAGTCGTCGTAATTGCGAACACTCGAGAATCGAACCATATCGCGTGTAATCTGTCTCGCAGTCGCCTTGCTTCACACTTCCGTCGAATGAACTCCAGCAAAATCTCGAGTTCCTCCGTGCTACCTGATTCAATTCCGCGAGAGTCATGAAAGACATAACCAGTATGATTGGAGAACATAATTTCGTCGTCGATCCTGTGCTCGCCTCGCTGGCTACTTGTTTAGAGCCAACCGAAGAGAAGTACCACTGTCACTAACATCCATGGACGGGTCGAGTGTAACCTGTTTGGCAGTGAGATCATATTCGCAACAAAAAGGTTGGACTATGTACCTTCTCCGTTCCCCGATAAATGACGGGGCTCTCTGTTGTTTCACAAATTCTCTGCAGGATCGATGTTTTCCCTGCGTTCGCTCTTCCTATAATAAGCACTCGGAATTGGATGCTTGGGATTTGACGATGAGGTTGCTGGGTGTCGACTGGAGCGACAGTATTCGGGAATGTGACCTGAGAGCCAAGAACACCGGTGACGTCTCCCAACTATAGGAGGAATTCAATGGCCTTCTGACACCAGAGAACAACCGGAGACTCACGGATTTGGGTATACCGCACACGAAAGTCACGGTGACGCGATGGTTGTTGTCTGTAAAGGCGCCTAGTAGCACGAAGGGAACTGTACTTGGAAAAAGACATCATCACCTTCCAGACGGACAACCTTGTCGTCTCCAAACTCGTCTGGCTTGAACTCGACCGAAATCACAGCGACCCTTATTTTGAAGAACTTGAAAAGCGCTCGCTGGATGGTCAACGTAGCACTGTTGTGGGTCCTAACATGGCTATGCGGAAGAAATTAGCATTGGACGGTGAGTGCAAATACGGCTAATTAAACGAACATGTCAGGGTTCCAAAGAACAAGGGCCCCGTGCTTGAATTTGTTAGACTTGTATTTGACACCGGCATCGTCCTTAAAAACGAGCTTGAGGTCGGATGCAGGACGTCTCTCGATAAAATCGACAGATATTTCTACATGACTACATCAATTCTGCTCAGAAGAAATCGTAGGTCCTATATACCTGTCAAATGAACATCTCTGTTCGTGAATCGGTCAGCCTATGCCCGAGTAGAGGCTGTTCGACTAACTGATTTTGGTCGTCCATATCGATATAAGAAATTGGGTTGTTTGAGCTTGGGTGCTGCGTGAAGAACTCTGGTGAAGCAAAGATGCAAGCGTGACAGACGTGGGTTGACCTGAAGGCTGGAGACGCTGGCACGCGGCTGCCAGTGGCACGCACCACGGATACGACTCACGCACGACTCACGCACGTGTGAAAATAACCGGCACCACCCGGCCCGTTGTACTTTCTCGTCCGCAACAAAAGTCCTCAACTATCCGATGATACGGGGTAGTCGACCACACCGTTCGGCTCGACTTGTGCCAGTGACCGGTATTTCTCTCAAATATCCAACCTTTCTCGTCTCTCTCGTTTACACCAATTCATCAGAACTAGTCAGCTCGACAATATCCCCTCAATCAGCCTTGTGAACCTCTCAACAAATTAGTATCACTGTCAAATATTAAAGTGAGAATGCTCCCAGCAGTTTCGGGCGATGCACCAGCATCATCTTTGAGCTGGACATAGTCTGCGCCGATTTTCCGGTCTCACCTTCCTTCTCGCGCATGTCCCAGATATTCCCTAGCGTACCACCACACGTCATCCCGGCTCACCGACACGCTTCCCTACGCATTCTTCGACGGCTTTCTCTCCACGCACGCCCGCATGTCTTACCCACCTCACGCCCCTCCACTTCGTCGGCGTTCCTCCTGCAGCGCACGACGTCTCACCCACCGCTGCGCCGCGCCTTGCCATTCCCGACAGCAGCCCCGGCCTCACGGCTGCGCTGTGTGACGCTACGCATCGCGAGCACGCTGTACGATGGCCTACGCCCCGCAGCGCTGTTCGGCGCGCTCGCCGGCGCACTGAAGGAGCTCGTACTCGTACTTGCGCCCGACGTGGACATGCGCACGTGCGGACGGTTATTAGGCGCGCTGGGGAATACTGGCGCAGGGCTCGAGGTGTCTCCCGAGGGCACTTCAGATGAGGTACGCGTCGGCCCTTTCTCTGACTGATCGGCACTAGGTCTCGCTGCAAGCGCTGTACGAGCAGGTCAGCTCGCTATTGCCGAACGTGCAGGCGCTTCGCACGCTCCACCTGCGGGCTCTACTCTAGCAACCGAGGCTGCAAAGGCGGAAGAAAGGCCCGTCGCGTCTCCCGCTGTGGACACGCCCTCCGCTGGGATCTGCACTACGCGGCGTTGTGTTTCCTTCGGGCGCTTGAGCAGGGGGAGTGGGTACGCGTGCACTAAATTCATGTATGCTCGTTTTTCTTCTCTCTTTTTTGGATGTTTTCTTTGCGCACGTATCTTTCTCGTCCGTTCGCCACTTTTTCTTTGGAGAGAAGGGCGTAGGTCTCTATCCAGACGGCCACTCTCTTCTTTTCGATGATCCTGCACTATCGGTACCCGATATCTTCACATTATAGTTGTCGATGGTTCCGTTGTAAAGTTCATATACATCACGTGACTCCCTACGTAACATCAACTCATCTAAACTCTCCCGAATCTCGCGCTCCGCTCCTCTTCTGCCAGAAAATAGTGGCCAAGTGCAGTATAATCGAATTCACGACAACGTCTTGCAGCAAGTAGGTATTAGAAAATAACACACATAGGCACGCATTCGACGATGGGAGATAGATCACGTTACTTTAAACAGTTTTTACCCAAGTTGACCTTCAGAACCAGTTCAGACAGAGTGGATACGCATTCCAGCTGATGATATGATGGCGATTCGTGCACTGGTACCGGGCCGGGGAGTAGGAGCTTAATACGGGGTTGTCGTGAAGGGATGCTTCAGCCAGGCATATGAGAGAAGGGACAGAAGGCACGTACTGATCTTGTTGAGCACGAACACGAACCCCCCAGGATCGCTTGCCCTCAGCCTCGCGCCCGCGCACGTCCACCTCGACCGGCCGGTCGCGGCACCCAACCGGGTCGTGCACATCAAGCACAAGGAAAACGGACATAGAGCTGCTACACCTGCCCCTTCGTTCTTGCCGCTCCTAGCAGATGACGGCTCCGACGCAGCGGATGGGAAGGCGCGAGTGGCGGAGGAAGACGCTGGCTACGCGAACGACGAGTCTGGACTTAGACACCATCGTCGGGTCTTCGTGACGCGTGTCTCGCGGCGGAAACTGCGGAACAGATCAGTGGGCAGGTCAGCGAGCAACATGGAGAGGGTGGTACGTTCTGTCTCTGCGTTGCTGGCCCTGAGATCGTGTCGGCGGCGGGCACCTTGATCCTTTTCGAGTTCTGAGCCAGACCGACGTCCAGAGTGAAAATAAGTTGGTGCTTACTTCATCTGAGGGGTAGGCTAGGTTTGTCTTTCGCGTGTGCTGCTAGGAGGGAGCCGGGGCAACGGGATACTGGAGATGTGGGAGATGGTACCCTTGGAGGAGGAGCCCTGCGGAAGTGCAACACAGAAGTAATGGTGGTGATTCACGGTGCGGGGATGGGATGCCGAGATGGAGTGTTAGGATGTCAAAGAGATCGTGGATGGTGAGTTCATGAGACTGGGCGCGTATCGAGGTTTTGAGAATGCTTGAACCTGCGCAGAAAAGACGGCATGGTGCGAGGAAGGGGAGGAAGTCGTCGGGGGAGGGGAAGGGAACAGGCAGGCTGGAAGTGTCATACTACTACTCATACTTGCAGGTGCTAGTAGACGAGGAGGTGCGCTCGTGTTCGTGCTCTACAATCTACAAGATCGGTGGGTTCCGTCTGTCTCTTTCTAATTGTCGGAAAGCCCGTGACGTACCTCCTTCCAGCTATTTCCCCGGTAAATAATGGGGCTGTCCATTGTATTTGTATCACATACCCGTTTGCCCTTCCTATAATAAGGACTCGGAACTGGACCTCTGGAATTCGAGGACCGGGTCGTTGCGTCCTCGATCGATGATTCACACGGTTCACCTTCCTTATTTGTCCTCCCTGGACTTAACGAGTCAGGTTTCTCCAGTGTTGTACAGGTCAGGCTGACGCCGGGTCACGAGGGTCAGGGTAACCGGGTCATGCAAACCTGACTGACCTTTGACGGGTCAGTCAGATAAAGCGTGAGAAAAGATAAGATAAGATCTTTTGATCGGCAGCGCGGCCCGGCGAGGTAACGGAGGACCACAACTGGACCACATTGAAATTCGATTTAGATCCAGAAGGATTCTTTTTTATGAAATTATTATTAATATAATAATTCACACGCTTCAGTCTCCCTCGTGCTTTCTTGTTTTCTGTCATTTCCCTTTTTAGAAACTTCCCACCCCTTGACGCGCCATGACTAAATGACTAAAATATAGTCAGAATATAGTCAGCTGGCGCGGGTCAGAAAATGACGGGGTCAGACCCGGGTCATGACAACACTGGGTTTCTCCGTCTTGCCTCATTTTTGATATCATGCATCGCTTCCCTTGCCCTTTGCATCCGGCTTATCCTGAACAACAAGATCCCATTCGGGAGTGGACGAGAGTCTGCAACAACATCACCATCCTCGTGGCCTGGTCGTTTGCATCTTCCCACCAAACGACAGGACCGCATACAGCCCTCGCAAACACACGCATGTGCATGCAAAGACGAGGCAGCCCAATCTCACAGCCTAGAAACAGTCCGAGCTCCGCCAGCCCACGCCGACCTGCGAGCACGTGCTTAAGGGCCCAGGTGCGCTCCTACGCATGGCGTTCACGAGCATCCCGTGTTTGAACAGGACGGACTTCGAGACGCTCCGTGCGTCATTTGTCGTGTGTCTACCTCCTTCTCCCGCCCCTTTCTTCTCACAGGACGTGGCGACGACAGAGCTTTTCAATAATCGCACGGGCCGATACGGTGCAGCTCGCGCGGCTCCCCGGGTTCGGCCCTTCCGTCCGGGCAGCAGGCGAGGCGCCAGAGCCTCCCTGCCTTTACCGCGCGGCCTGGCAGCGACAGAGGCGGCGTGAGCAGACGAATGGACGCTGGCATGGACGCTGTCTGGGGCTTTGAACTCGAACACAATTCCCCCATTCCTTATCCTGTGCTGGCGCGTGGCGATGCATCATCCAAGCGCGGGCGCGAGGAGAGGGAGAGCCCACTCTGGGACATCGAGCTCAACAAGGCCACGGCCCGGGGGAGTGTAGGGTCCGGCTGTCACTTGGCCTCCATCGACCTCGTAAGTCCATATAACTTCATATGTCAAATTCCTATTCCGCATCATCTCACCGACATCAATCCATCGTAGGAAGAAACAGCAAGTCACCGTGATCCCTTCAGTCGGCGTAAAGAAGCCAACCGTTCCCCTTAAATCAAGTATGCATCCAGCCATCGTCGAGCAGGACAATGCACTCATATCGCTTCAGCGCTGAACCCAAGGAAGACCCAACCATTCCGCGATTGTCCAACCTCAAGCTCCGCAAAGAAAGGCGACGTCAATGCTTCGTTTGTGCCAACCCGTTCCGCCCAGTCTTCACCACAAGAAAGTACGACGACGCTACCCGAGATGACGCTTTCAGCGCTCGCATGGCTAGTAGCTTTCGCCGTGACGTACGGCCTCTCTCCCGCTGTGCCGGAGATGCCCTCTGTCGGGAGCGGAAAGGCGAAGGTCCACAGGCGCCAGGCGGAGGGAAAGCGGATCTGTTCGTGCTCAACACGATCGGTGCGTGTCATTCGGCTGTCTATATACCCTCTCACTAATTGTCAGATAGACCTGGTGCCGCATGAGAATGCCCTGGGGCCCGCGCCCTGACCTCAATGCTTCCTTCCCTCCGACTCCGCGGTGTCGCACCAGCATGCAAATATCTCCTCTGCGACCCAGCAGCGCACCTCCACCTCCTCCGTGCCAAACACCGTAGTTGGCCTCGTCAGCTTCTGGACATCGGAAAAGCAGCATTGTCAACACTCTCAAGTGCGCCATAATCAGCTTCTTTTCTTAGTCCCCCTTCAAGACTGGCTATTATGGAGACGCGCACGGGAAGGTGTACGCCATAGCAACGCAGTCGGAACATACGAGGGAGCTGCAGCACTGACTCAACTGACCAAAAATGGCCAATCCTGCCCCTCAAATCAAGATTGCATACGATTTTCGTCGCGCAGGGCATTGCGGCTACCACTGGGCTGACCTGAACTCAAGAAAAATCTAGGCACATCCCGCCTTTCCGATCTCAATGCCCGCAGCACAGAGAAGGAGTGCAGGCGCTCAGTGGGGTCCGTTCTCCGTCTTACTTGCCGACTTAGCCACTGATCCGTTCCGCCCAGTCCCCGCCGTGTAATCCGTGTCACGAAGACCCACCGACGGCGTCTGAGTTCATCTCATCGCTCTGGTGGCTAGAGCCTTCCGCTACACAATGTTGTCTACGAGCCCGCCACCGGCTTGATGCGCGCAACCCGGGGGGAGGAGGATAGTCTGAGGCGACCCTGGAGGGCAAGCGGTTCGGTTCATGTTCGTGCTCCACAAGATCGTTTGCATGCTTGCTACCTTCTCATATGTGTTATTTTCTGATACCAGCAAGATTTTGTCGTCAATTCAATATACTGCAGATCTTCTCAGACAGAAGACTCGGAAGAGCGAAGTGTGCATTCCGTGAGAGTTCAGACAAGTTTATGAGCTGCCAAGTATGCGTAGTAATAATACTCTATGCATACGTTTGCGACGGAACTAAGTTATAGACGGTTGTAATGCGAGGATATCGGGTAGCGATCATGTAGGGATCGACAAAAAAGGAGAGAATGGTCGTCTGGATGGCAGCGGCATAAGGATACCTGGGCCCTTCTATTCAAAGAAGGTCGCAATGGGCGACATGAAAGAAACTTATGCGCGCGAAAAAACTCCCAGAAAGATAGAAGAAAAATGACTCAAGTGGGTTTACGCGCACCCCCTCCCCCGAGCCCATCCGTGTGAGCGCCCGAAGAAAACACGACGCAGCGTAATGCCGACCCCAGCGGGGGGTATGTCCAAAGTGCGAGGCGCGACGGGCCTTCTTCCACCTTGGCAGCCTCCAGGCGGAGCGTCTGCACGATTGGCAACAGCTGCTTGTACACCACCTGCAATGAGACCTAGATAATTGCAAAGCGGCCCGTCTCAGCCACGGCAGAGGGGTGGCAGTACTTCAAAACATTATTTTAATAGTGAACGTAGTGAACACCGTGCAAGCGTACTCGCTACACATACCACCACTTCGCCACCCATACGTCATCGCCCACCTCTCGACGTCACCCAACAAACACCTGCTTACCACCTACTCACAAACATCTGACAACGGCGGCATCCCAAGGACTATCCGCTCACCGTATATAAACCCCTGCTGCTGCTGTGACAGTGCTGTCTAATGAGCCATCACCTTTTACCTCTCTTTTCCTCACTCGTTACACCTTGTATCTGAGATATCCTTTCTACACTGTTCCTCAATCAATCACGCTTGGTTTCTGTTCTGCCTTGTCTGACTTGAGTGTTGCCCAAATTGTACGGGCTTCCACTTTTTTTTGAACATCTCCCCAAGCGAACCCCCCACCCTCGTATTTTCTCTCCCACTTCTTGTCACAATCTCCCGTATACTCGACCATCGCCTCTTACAAAAGACGCGATTACTGTCCTGCGCTTGTCACCTCTTACAAAGACGTGATCATTGTCCCGGAAGTTCCAAACTTCAACCCGCATACTAGGGATGCTGCAGTTCAGTTCAGAACCAAAGTTTGAACCTGAACTTTTTCAAACTGGACCGAAGTTCGGTTCAAGGTTCGGCATTTGTGCAGAACCGGACCATAAGTCCAGTTCTGGGTTCGGGGATGGCAGAACCGCATTGAACCAGGTTTGAACCCGAACCGAACCCTTTCCAACAGTAGTTCTTAGACTTTTAATTACCTAGACGATCTCAGACTCAGTCTCTCAGACTACTAGAGAATGAAAAAAACCTCTGTTGAATAGTATGTGGGACAAAATATTTACAGGTAGCTCAACCGAGAACTAAACCCTACCCCCCGCCGCCAATCCTACTGCAGCCTCGCTGCCGCCATTCCCCCCGCCGCCTGTTGCTGGCTAACGTTGTCCACTGGGGCCATTATCGTCACCGTCTTTGCCTTCATGGTCGCTGCAATGCGCGGGTGGGGCGCGTGTGATGTGGCTATCACACATATTTCTACACATCCGGGTGACGTGCCTGGGGTTCTTGCCGTAGTCCTTGCAATGAGTCGCAACCATTGCGCACGCTATCGGGGAAGCTGTAATCGTCTCGAAGGATACACAGTATTGTCCACATCACCTAGGAGAGTTGCCGAAGTCTGTGCAATTGCGGCGCCATCCCTGGGTCACGCTCGTGTTTGAAGTGTTCTGCAAATGTTACCCTCCTCAAACTTGCCGGGCACGCACTTGCTGTCGGTAGCTGGGGCCGATCTGATGCCTGCACAAGCTGCCGTTGTCTGCATGGTGCTGCCACTGTTGCTGGTGCACCTGGACTTTCCGAAGACTTTGCTTCGTGCCGGCTATTGGCTCTTGATAAAGTCGATTTGCGCGTCTTGCGCACGTCCACGCGGGATCTGTAAACGCTGGGAAAAACTACCGTGAACTCACCGCCGATCTTCTGACTCTCCGCAAACGTCCGCACGCACGTGGCACCGTCGCTGAAGCCTTGCGTTTGCGTCTTTCTGTGCCGGAGTGATCTTGATGAAGTCATATGATTGCATTCCTCCACGCACCTCATCGCATCGCCGATAAATGCTACCACTGGCGTGAAACGCGGACCTGAGTCCTCAAGCGAACTGGGGCATCCGCACGACTCGATGCCGTGGTCACAGACCGGCCTGCACTTGAATGACCTTGACGAGTGCCGCACCTCACGAAGCTGGGCTACTTTTGTAGTGCATGTTGTCACGGGACTCCGAAACGCTGGCGGTGGCTTTGTAGAGCACGGGATGTCAATGGGCCGCCTGAGAATGTGCGCAACAGTGGGGGAGGGACCGCCGTAATCGAGAGCGACACAGTCTGAAGAGACTCGAAGGGCCCTGAGCCCAGATGAAGCGACAGGGAGAGTGAGCAGGGAAAAGATGATGTGGACGTCGATGGTGCTAGAGACAGAAGAGCGTGGTCAGTGGAGCGATGGCGGGAGCGGGCAACTGGCATGGAAGATAGGCTATTATGGATCGAATGTTCAATTGCGGGTTTGTCGGCCAACACGAAAATGGTTCCGGTGCAACGGTGCAGGGCCCGGTTCTCCTCCCCGCGGAAAAAGAGGATGCGCGACCAGGAGTGGCGGAGCGTGGGGGTGTCTGAATGATGGCGGGAACGCTGGCCACGTCGTCAATGCTGGTAGGGGTGATATATTGCAGGCAGCGTCGTAAGGGACGCCTTCTTAAGGAAGAACTCACCCGCTTGAGTCTGGACTTGCACTCTCCCTCTCGCTCTCCCCTTGGGCGTTGCGTGTGTGATGACAGTTAGCGGCTCCCCCGTTTCCGATGCACGCGAGCAGGTATGAAGCACCCCGCCGCACGGCCTTCTGTGCATGGATGGATGGCATATAATGGGCAAAAACAAGGGCTGCAGAAAATTTAGTATAGTAAAGCGGTTCAGTTCGAGGTCCAGACCCTGCTGAACCTGAACTGGACCCCGTTGAACTTGAACCAATGGTCCAGTTCGAAGTTCAACAGATTCCCCGGACCTAGTGAATAGCACGGGTAAACCCGGGGTAAATTCTTTCAACCCGTACCCTTACCCGTCAAAACCCATGACCCTCCACAAGGGTACGGGTTTTGACGGGTTGGGGTGCGGGTATTCAAGGGGTTTGGCGGGTATGAAAAACCCGCCGGGGGTTGCACACGGGTATACTAGTAGTAGCCAAAAGTACCTATTGTTCGTTAACATATGTACAGTTATTGTACTACTTGTAAGCTACAAAGGCCTCCCTATGCCTCTCTGAACCCTCGGACCTCGCTGCCGTTGGTGTCGGTGTCATGGCGCCGCGGCGCGACATCGGTGTCGCAGCATGGTGTCGTATCGTAGTCCCGCGGCGCGACGTCGGTGTCGCAGGCCCGGCGTGCGGTGTCGGTGTCGTAGTGCCACGGCGCGATGTCGGTGTCGCAGGCCCAGCCCCCAGCGTCGGTGTCGTAGCGCCGCAGCGCGACGCCGGTGTCGCAGGCCCAGCGCATGGCGTCGGCGTCGTAGGGCCAGGGCACGGCGTCGGTGTCGTAGTGCCACGGCGCGACGTTGGTGTCGCAGGCCCAGCCCCCAGCGTCGGTGTCGTAGCGCCGCGGCGTGACGTCGGTATCGAAGGTCCAGCGTGCGGTGTCGGTGTCATAGTGCCGCGGCGCGACGTCGGTGTCGCAGGCCAGCCCCCAGCGTCACGACAGTCGCAGTGCCGCGGCGTGGATGTCGATGTCGCAGGCCGAGCGTGCGGTGTCGGTGTCGCAGGCCCAGCTTGCGGTGTCGGTGTCGTAGTGCTGCGGCGCGATGTCGGTGTCGCAGGCCCAGCCCCCAGCGTCGGTGTCGCAGCGCCGCGGCGTGACGTCGGTATCAAAGGCCCAGCGTGCGGTGTCGGTGTCGTAGTGCCGCGGCGCGACGTGGGTGTCGCAGGCCCAGCCCCCAGCGTCGGTGTCGTAGCACCGCGGCGCGACGCCAGTGTCACAGGCCCAGTGCATGGCGTCGGTGTTGTACGGCCATGGCGCGGCGTCGGTATAACAGCGCACCGCATTGGTGTCGTGGTGTCGCGGTGCCGCGTCATGGCGCTGAGTCGTTGTCGAAGCGGCATGGCGCTGTCGTAGCGTCACGCTGCCGCGTCGTTGTTGTAGCGCCACGCCGCTGCGTTGGTGTTGTAGCGCCATGTTACTGTCGCTGTCGCAGCGCCATGGCGCCGTGTCGCCGTTGTAGCGCCAAGGCGCCGTGTCGCCGTCAGCGTCACAGTGCCATGTTGGGCAGGCCCGGGTGTCGTAGTGTCATGGCGCCATATTTGCGCGCCAAACGGGCCTGCACGCGGCAAGGCGGAGGCCTGTTTTGAAACCTAGAGAAGAAAAAAAGCAATGCAGTTAGTCAGGAAAGGAAAAGGAAAAGGAAACTTAGCTTGTTTGAGGCCAATACAACGCAGTCGACAAGTTGCTGAGCATGTCATGGTGGTTGTTAGGACATGCTGACACGTTGCAGCAACGTCCGGTCCGGCGATCTGTACCCGCAGAATTACCCGCAGAAACCCGCGGACCCGTGACAAGGGTAACGGGTTTCGTGAGGGTCACGATTCCGTACCCGTACCCGTACCCATCCATAGAGTATACGTCCGGTCGACCGCTGGGCGTGGTGACGGCGCTGGTGACGGGCGGTCACGTCACCGAGGCGTCACCAGCGCATTACCGGAAATATACATGCCCCCAAGCGTCTGATGACTCATAGTGTCCTTAGTGCGCTTCGTATGTTTCGCACAGTTTCGTATGTTTCGCATGTTTTGTTTGTTTCGAACGCTTTCCGCTTTCGGTCGTAAGCGTCCTTTGCACGTTTCACACAATTCTGACTCCCTCCCTCGTGTTCCCCAGCATGCCGCACCCTCGCGCGGCCTTAGTGACTCGAGCTTGACGTGTTGCCGACCACGACGCCCCCTTCTGCAAAGTTTCGTGTCGCGCGGAAGCGTGCGTGACCGCTTGCGATCGCCTGCGACCACCCAGACCAGCAGGGCTGCATGCAGCCCAATGTTCCTATTCCCGACCTCGCCGCACCTGCGTGCGGCCTTAGAAACTCAGGATTAACGCGTCGCCGACAAAGGTAGCACCCTCTGCAAAGTTTCGCGTTGCGCGGAAGCGTGCACGATCGTTTGCGATCGCCTGCGACCACCCGACCCAGCAGGGCTCACCCACCGTTCCCTTTCCCGACCGCGCTGCACTCGCGCGCAGCCTTAGATATTCGACACAGACGCGACCGCAACCGCTACGGGCCCACCTACGACACCTCGCACCACGCGGAGGCATGCGCGCCCACTTGCACCGCTTCACGCCCCCAAAATCCTGCGCCTCAGACACATTCTTAGTGGTATGTTTTAACTCTTTCCAGTCTATTAACTGATTCGGACGTTTCGGAAGTTTTGACCCTTCAGGTTCCTTAGCACACTTCGAACATTTCGGCCACCGTGCAGACCCCCTATCCGAAACATTCACACACCATATACGGTGTACTCCACCCAGCGGTGGCGTCACCACGAATATATTTCACCCCCACGTACGGTGTGTCACGACGTTACCGGTCACGGGCACCCACATCACCGTGGTGATCACCACGACGCAGGGACATAGAGTATACGTCCGGTCGACCGCTGGGCGTGGTGACGGCGCTGGTGACGGGCGGTCACGTCACCGAGGCGTCACCAGCGCATTACCGGAAATATACATGCCCCCAAGCGTTCTGATGACTCATAGTGTCCTTAGTGCGCTTCGTATGTTTCGCACAGTTCGTAAGGTAGGGGCCATTAGGAACCCGCACCCCATCATGTAAGCCCTAAACCCTAGGGTTCGATTATATAATGCTTATGTAAGCGGCCACGCGGGAGGGTTTAGTTGGGGTTTATGGGGTTTACCTAGCCTAGGGTTTTGTGTGTTTGGGGTTTATTTTAGGGTTTATCGAGCTCAGCGTCGTCGTGATCCCGGGAAGCTGCGAGGCTGACAGACAACTCAAGAGTGATAATTCAAGCATTATCGATGTATGCACATGACTTCTCTGTAAGTTACTACGGATTTTGAGCTTTCTAATGAACTCTATCCTTCGCTTCGAGAATGCTTTGGGGCGGTAACGCGCGATACCCATGATACTTTTTATTCGCCCACGCCGCTTGTG
>JAKELH010001019.1:0-16878 GCA_021525015.1 Lactarius pseudohatsudake | reverse complement strand
TTGCAGGTATAACAGATGACTTCCCTTGCATCTCGGGGGAGCCCCCTTCCTCTGCCCCGTGTCCTGGGTCCTCCTCTGGGTGGATAGGGTGGCCGCTGTTGGTTACCGAGTATGAATTCGGCTCCGGCGAGTCTTCCCTGTGTGCCTTCAGTTTCTGCTCCTCGTGCCCTTGTTCGATCCGCCGAGGTGTCCATGGCGTTGGGATTCTGCTGGTGGGGCAGGTTTCTCGGAGCCCATCCGCTCTGTGGGGGTCCCCAGGTGCTGGGACGTGGAGTAGTTTTCGGGGTGGATGGTTTTATCGAATTGAGACGTGCCTGTAGGTGCAGATACTGCTGCTGTTTCTTCATCGCCGCTTGTTTCCATGCCTTGAACGTAGCGGGTTCATATTGTTCGTACACCTTGGTGAACAGCCCCTTTGGTAGTCCTGCCGTGAATAGGTCTATCGTTTGAGGGGCGTCGAGGTTGTAGTCAGCTTGTCGAGCAAGACGTTCAAAGGTGGCTACATAGCTATCAATGTCTCCGTCTTTCATGTGGATCCCTTTGCGTAGCTCTGCCTGTGCTTGTTCTTTTTCCATGGTGTTTGAAAATCTTCTGGTGAAGGCGCGAAGGGTTTCTTCCCAGAGGCGTCGAGTGTGCTCAGGAAACCCGGCTTCTGTCTGGCGCATTAGCCAGTCAGTCATGTACATCACCCATTCGTTGACTAAGTCTCCCTGGATGTAGCCGAGGAAGAGGAGTGATCGGCGGTAGTAGTTGCGCATAATGTCACTCGTGCTGTTGACTCCTTGGTAGAGGTTCCACTGCGCCCTGAACTGCAGGGCTTTGGTGCGGTCGCCGTTGAAGACCATGGGCGTGTTACCTTGGAGCCTGTCTGATGTTCGAGGCTGGTTGCCGGTGGGACCTACCCCCGGGAATCTGCCTCCTCCAGGTGGTCCTCCTCCGCCTCCGTGTCCTCCACCTCCTCCTCCTTGTGGGTAGCCTCTTCCTGGGCCTCTTCCGGGTGGCCCTCCTCCTTCGGGGGGGTCTGGTTTGTCGGGTCCAATGGCTCTCATCAGAGCTGCGTCGTCTGCAGTCATCCGATGCCCCATATCTGGGTGGATAGGGAGTAGGTCTTCGGGGATTCCGTTGCGTGGTTGTTCTATGGGGTCTACCTGAAGCGCGTATGTTGGTTCTAACTGTGTGGTTGTCATCTCGTCTGGTGGGTGAATCACTATATGCTCAGCTTGTGGTGCTTTGTCGAGCGTGATCCCTGCAGCTCGGTTTGCTAGGTTGGTTAGTTCTTCCTGTTCTTCTGCGTTTACCTGTGAGAGGTGGTCTTCCTCGGACTCTTCGTCACTTTGTTCTGACCCAGAGTCTCCTTCTTCTGTGGTGCTTGTGACGATCGCGCCGTCGATGGGTCCTACCCTCGCTAGGGGGACTACTTCGCTTTCTAGGATGTCGCACCGATACTCGTGCGTTGTGGGCCGGACTACTGTCCGTACTCCTGCGTCGTTTGTGGCAAGTATGCACCAGCAAGTGTGCTCGAAGCTGAACTCAACTGGGTAGTAGCGACTTGGCCGGTTGGGGAAGTCGACGAAGTATCCAGTCTCTCCTCTGTGCGTCCTCCACCTGGCAGCTTTCAAATAGCGCGTGGGGACGTTCCGTTCTCCTCTACTGGGGATGATATACGATTGGACTTGGTTCCAGCCCCACCGATCGCCGGTTGTGGGCGCCACTGTGTCGTTCTTGTAGGGTTTAGCTTGGTCTTAATGTTGCGTTAGGCCCGTCCTAATGGTGCTCGACTTGAGCGATGACAGAGTGGCTTGATACGCGAGGGACGACTTAGCGAATATGGATACACGTCCTGAGCAGGAACGTGATCAGTGCGGGCACTGGGGCGAAGTCCACCAGGCGTATACGTCGTCGAGCAATCTGCTCTACAAGAGCCAGACGCACCAACAGGCAGAGAGAGAGAAGGAGACAGACAAGAAGGGATGAGACGAGAATCGGACTGGTGATTCAAGAAGACCAAGCTAAGGAGCTCGGTCTTCGTACTACTAGTCTTATATACAGTTGACGAGGAGCTTTGAAGCTCCTCCAGAATGTAAGGTACCCAGTAGCGATAGTAGCTCGAACCCTACTACAACTGTCCTAGGTATGAGTCAAGTCCGTACTGTATACATGTGATAACCCCCTTCGAGGCTGACTGAGACGACTGTCCCTGACTAATACTAGGGTAGTCAGAACCCCACGAGTCCGCAGTCCGTACCGATGAGTCCGATCGCAACAGCATAACTTACTTTGCAATACGAACACGTTCACTTCTACTTCATATACTGTACAACCACCGATACCGATACTACATCTCAAGGCACTTCGCTTAGGCGACCACAAACGTCGCCACGCTCACCACTGAGTTCTGTGCGCAATGTTGTTGCGGTGTGGAAGAGCCGCTCTCCCTCGTTCGACAAGTCATCCCGTGTTAGTTCCAACAAATCATCGACGGATGTGATGCCGGACGAAGGATTCTTCAGCGTACGACATCGCGTAGAGAGGGGGATGATCTATTGGCCCCTTGATTGGCCCCTCCTTGCTTGCGTTGTATCTTTGTACTTGCGGCCTAACTCCTTTCTCTACCAGCCTCCGCGCATCGGACTTCTGTGGTATCTGAATGTACATGTACCTCCTCCATATAGATAGCAGAGATGTCAAGCAATCCTATACCCAATATGCTCGTACTCTCCTGGATTGTTCAAGGCGGTGGGCGTGGAATTGTAACCTTGGATCGTCTCGATTGCATGGAGGCCTGCTCAGTTGCTTTGCCTACTCACCCGAGTGCTCAAGGCGATCTGAGAGTTGTCGATAATGAATGGCGCGGCCATTAAATCATATATTGACGAACAATGGTAGGAATGAGTGCTTGCTAAAAATCGAGCCCGATACCATGGCCCTCCTCCGAGTCACCTGACCTCTTCAGTCATCGGTTAGATCAACAGTCGGAATGGTTCCTTCAGTCAGTCAGAATGGTCCACCACCAATAGTTCGTCCTCATCCGCCCTAAGATTTGCGGGTAGCTCTTCCAAACGATCCTCGAGCTGGGAAACAGTAGAAAGACTCTGATGAAAAGCCTCATCCCATGCCATGCTTCAGGAGTGCATCGCGGATGAGTAAGTAAATTTCCCATGCGTTATCGAACTGTGGCTCCGGAGACCCCATGTCCGTCCACATGGCATTTGCGCGCACAGCAAACGCATGAGGGACCAGGATCAAAAACCGGGTCATCTGGAGGAGCGTACTTCCTCTCGATCTCGTCAAAGGTTTCTGGGGGGACAACGATCTAGTCAAATATATTAGTGATGAGCAGTAAGATGGGACAGTATAATATCAGCCAATGGATAGCGATGGCTTATATAATTGATACCCCCAACCGACGCGGAGAATCTTCTGGAATTGATACTCCAGCCGACGCCGGCCGATGTTGGAGATTCCGTCGGAATTGATACCCCAGCTGGTGACGGCTGAAAAAGCGGAGTTAGTGGAGATTCCGATGGATTCCCTGCTATGGAATGACAAGTTTAATGAAGTGGACATATACAGTTCATACAGAAATGATTGGAGAACAGTGAAACAACTCCCAATGATATGGGATGTCCATGAAATGGGGTGGGGACATCCCTACAATGATATAGGACATCCCTACAATGATGTCGGACATCCCTACAATGACATCGGACATCCCTACAATGATGTCAGACATCCCTACAATGACATCGGACATCCCTACAATGATGTTGGACATCCCTGCAATGGTGTGGGACATCCCTGCAATGGTGTGGGACATCCCTGGAATGATGTCGGACATCCCTGGAATGATGTTGAACATCCCTGGAATGATGTTAGACATCCCTGGAATGATGTTGGACATCCCTGGAATGGTGTGGGACATCCCTACAATGGTGCAGGACATCCCTACAATGATGTTGGACATCCATACAGTAATGTATAATATCCCTACAACAATGTTGGAGATCCCTGCAATGGTGTGGGACATCCCTACAATGATGTTCAACATCCCTGCAATGGTGTGGGGGGATTTGTAGGGATGTTCCACATGGTTGCAGGGATGTCTGATGTAGGGATATCCTACATCATTGTAGGGATCTCCCCACATCATTGCAGGGATATTCAACATCATTGTGGAGATGTGCATCATCATTGTAGGGATATCCCAGATCAGTATAGGGATGTCCCACACCATTGCAGGGATATCCAACATCATTGTGGGGATATCATACATAATTGCAGGGATGTCCGACACCATTGCAGGGATGTCCAATGTCATTGTAGGGATGTCCCACACCATCCCAGGGATGTCCAACATCATTCCAGGGATGTCCCACATCACTCCAGGGATATCCAACATCATTGCAGGGATGTCCAATGTCATTGTACGGATGTCTGACATCATTGTAGAGATGTCCCAAGCCATTGTAGGGATATCCAACATCATTGTAGGGATTTCCCACACCATTGCAGGGATGTCCAGCATCATTGTGGGGATGTCTGCGTCATTGTAGGGATGTCCAATGTCATTGTAGGGAAGTCCAACATCATTGTAGGGATGTCCAATGTCATTGCAGGGATATCCGACATTATTGTAGGGATTTCCCACACCATTGCAGGGATCTCCAACATCATTGTAGGGATGTCTGACATTATTGTAGAGATGTCTGATATCATTGTAGGGATGTCCCCACCCCATTTCATGGACATCCCATGTCATTGGGAGTTGTTTCATTGTTCTCTGATCATTTCTGTATGAACTGTATATGTCCACTTCATTAAACTTGTCATTCCATAGCAGGGAGTCCATTGGAATCTCCACTAACTCCGCTTTTTCAGCCATCAGCAGCTGGGGTATCAATTCCGACGGAATCTCCGACGTTGGCCAGCGTCGGCTGGAGTATCAATTGCAAAAGATTCTTACTGTTGGTTGGGGGTATCAATCATATAAGCCACCTCTGATCATTATGTGCATCCCTATACTGATCTGGGATATCCCTACAATGATGATGGACATCTCCACAATGATGTTGAATATCCCTGCAATGATGTGGGGAGATCCCTATAGTACAAGCTTGACTGATGTGAGGACACCCATACAATGATGTAGGATATCCCTACATCAGATATCCCTGCAACCATGTGGAACATCCCTACAAATCCCCCCACACCATTATATAGATGTCCCCAGACCATTGCAAGGATCTCCAACACCATTGCACAGGGATCTCTGATATCATTGTAGGGATGTCCCACACCATTGTAGGGATATCCGACATCATTGTAGGGATGTCCCACACCATTGCAGGGATCTCTAACATTGTTGTAGGGATATTATACATTATTGTATGGATGTCTGACATCATTGTAGGGATGTCCTGCACCATTGTAGGGATGTCCCACACCATTCCAGGGATGTCCAACATCATTGTAGGGATGTGCGACATCATTGCAGGGATGTCCCACACCACTGTAAGGATATCCAACATCATTGTAGGGATTTCCCACACCATTGCAGGGATGTCCAACATCATTGTAGGGATGTCCAACATCATTGCAGGGATATCCAACATCATTGTAGGGATTTCCCACACCATTGTAGGGATCTCCAACATCATTGTAGGGATGTCTGACATCATTGCAGGGATGTCCGACATCATTGTAGGGATACCCGACATCTTTGTAGGGATTTCCCACACCATTGCAGGGATGTCCAACGTCATTGCAGGGATGTCCGACATCATTGTAGGGATGTCCCACACCATTGCAGGAATGTCCAACATCATTGTAGGGATGTCCAACATCATTGCAGGGATATCCAACATCATTGTAGGGATTTCCCACACCATTGCAGGGATGTCCGACATCATTGTAGGGATGTCCGACATCATTGCAGGGATGTCCGACATCATTGCAGGGATACCCAACATCTTTGTAGGGATTTCCCACACCATTGCAGGGATCTCCAACATCATTGTAGGGATGTCCGACATCATTGCAGGGATGTCCCACACCATTGCAGGGATGTCCAACATCATTGTAGGGATGTCTGACATCATTGCAGGGATATCCAACATCATTGTAGGGATTTCCCACACCATTGCAGGGATCTCCAACATCATTGTAGGGATGTCCGACATCATTGTAGGGATGTCCGACATCATTGCAGGGATGTCCCACACCATTGCAGGGATGTCCAACATCATTGTAGGGATGTCTGACATCATTGCAGGGATATCCAACATCATTGTAGGGATTTCCCACACCATTGCAGGGATCTCCAACATCATTGTAGGGATGTCCGACATCATTGCAGGGATGTCCGACATCATTGCAGGGATACCCGACATCTTTGTAGGGATTTCCCACACCATTGCAGGGATGTCCGACATCATTGCAGGGATTTCCCACACCATTGTAGGGAAATCCAACATCATTGTAGGGATGTCCAACATCATTGCACGGATATCCAACATCATTGTAGGGATTTCCCACACCATTGCAGGGATCTCCAACATCATTGTAGGGATGTCCGACATCATTGCAGGGATCTCCAACATCGTTGTAGGGATCTCCAACATCATTGCAGGGATGTTCAACATCATTGCAGGGATACCCGACATCATTGTAGGGATTTCCCACACCATTGCAGGGATATCCAACATCATTGTAGGGATGTCCAACATCATTGCAGGGATGTCCAACATCATTGCAGGGATGTCTGACATCATTGCAGGGATGTCTGACATCATTGCAGGGATGTCTGACATCATTGCAGGGATGTCTGACATCATTGCAGGGATGTCCCACACCATTGCAGGGATGTCCGACATCATTGTAGGGATGTCTGACGTCATTGTAGGGATGTCCAACATCATTGTAGGGATGTCCGATGTCATTGTAGGGATGTCCGATGTCATTGTCGGGATGTCTGACATCATTGTAGGGATGTCCTATCTCATTGTAGGGATGTCCCCACCCCATTTCATGGACATCCCATATCATTGGGAGTTGTTTCACTGTTCTCCAATCATTTCTGTATGAACTGTATATGTCCACTTCATTAAACTTGTCATTCCATAGCAGGGAATCCATCGGAATCTCCGCTAACTCCGCTTTTTCAGCTGTCACCGGCTGGGGTATCAATTCCGACGGAATCTCCGACATCGGCCGGCGTCGGCTGGAGTATCAATTCCAGAAGATTCTCAGCGTCGGTTGGGGGTATCAATCATATAAGCCACCTCTGATCATTATGTGATAATATACCTTATAGTCCGCAGCTTTCCATTTATGTGGCTTTTGTAAAATGATCATGGGAATGCCATTGGGTAAAACCTTCTTGCGATCGGCACGACGCTTGGTCCAGTTGCGCTGATGGACCCAGGCATCAACTTCCCGCTGTATAAAAGGAATAAAAACAAAGTGGAACACGAGACTGAAAATACTTAGTTTACAACACAGTGAAGTTTCTGATAACGTACCATTCCAGAGGGTCTCCAATATTATAATACTTTTCGTCAACGCCTCTATCAAGCAATTTTTGAAAGCCAACTGCCCAATCCCTTCGAAAAACGGACCAGTGAATTTCTGGTTTGATATTTCCATGCTTACGGTACCACCGGTGCTGAATGGAGCCATCCAGGGACGGCTCCATGTGGTGGCGCAGGGCTGTCTGTGCATAAGCCACGTTGACGTTTTCCGTCCCTGGATCACTCTGCGTGATGAGGGGAATACCTGGAAAAAAATATTACGATGACGATGTCTAAAATTAGATAATCAAAGCACATACCACCAATGGCCTGGGCCGCATTAAGGTAGAAGCGTGCGATCAGTTTCGGATTCCTGACTGTCCACCAGACTTTGCACCAATGGATCAGGCCCGGATAAGGGTCAAGACCGACGTGAAAGAAAAGCCCATAGCGTTTGAATTTGTCGTGCTGGTCCAGACACCACATCTCATTCGGGCCAATAGCTAGGAATGTTCGCCTCTTAAACTTTTGGTACCGCCGTGCCTCAACGGCATCTGGCTCGGTCTGTCGCAGAAACTCCGAAATAACAGGTCTTTATAATATATAAGCATCATATTTGTTTGCGGAATGTACAACACACCTTGGTACACGAATCTTGTTCTCAATAAGAAGGGCCTTCCTGATTGTTTCGGCACCACGATTGGGAAAATGCTTTTTGACCTCATTAACATGATGGGCAATACTTTGGACCGTGTGCCGTTGTTGACGTGTGCTTTCCAAGCCCCACTTTTGGCGTCGCCAGCGAACTGTATAAAAACTGAAAAGAGAAGGCATTTAAGATGCTGGGACGTATCACAAGGTGAGAACATGCCTTAACCCATAGGATGCGGGGTCAAAATGGTCCATCACAGAGCTAGCAATACTTTTGTCGCTCATGCCGAGATCGAAATAAAGCGTAAGCACCGGTCGGAGTTGGTCATCTGGAGCTGTCAACGACATAATTTAGGGTTATACACGGGAAGGAAAGAGACAGAGACATACGGCAAGGTAGATGCTGGTTCACTTGCATCTTATGGCCAGTAGCCCTGCTTGCAGTGTGTTCCACATCTGGATATGTCCAGAGATAAAGTAAGAGGTGGAAAAAACTGGAAAGTGACTGACCCGGCAAGTCCATTGGCGGCGCGAGTGTTTGCGCATGGTTGTGCCTTACAGGTGGCATGATGATAGCGGTGGCAGACCTACCAACCAGGTCGTGCCGGTGGACACTGTAGAGTTTGAAGGGCTGGGGTTTCCAGAACGATTTTGGGCTAATGGTATGGGAATGGGAGAAGTGACGGATGGGCTGTAAATACTACCTCGAGGTGTCAGAAAATACGTCAAGCGCTTGCCACTAGTGAGACACAAGGACAGTTGAAATAGCCTTTGTATTACTGTAACAAAGAGACGCAGAAATGACAAATTGTATTGCTCTGGTTATCGAATGGGCGTGCACCTCCAACGAATTAATTGTGACATGAAGGGGGCGGTGCGCGCTGTACGGAGCCGAGTCCGTGTGAGTTTGTAAGTGGAGGGGATTCCGGGCAGGGGTTACAGAGGTGAAGGAGGAGCCAAGTCCAAAGCGTTCGCGACGGCGAGAGCCAGTGCGAATGCGAACGGACGAGGGCAGGAGCGAACGGCGATGGCAAGAGCGGCGCAAAGCGGGAGCGGGAGCGAGAGCAGAATCAAGAATCGACAAGAGGCGATATCCTTCATGTGCCCGCGGCTGGGCCTGACTTCTGGGACGATCGCACAGCGAAAGGCTAAAAGGGAGAAAACAACAATGCCATTAACGAGTCAAGAGCGCGGGCCTATATACAGGCGAAACCGTAGCTACCCCAGACAAGTAGGTAGGAATGGAGGAAGGTAAGAGGGATAGGAAAGGGGGGAAACGAACAGTGGATGGAGACGAGATGAAACGGAAACGGAAACGAGGCAGTCAGGTATGAAGGGCAGAGACAGATTGTTGCGATCGGACTCATCGGTACGGACTGTGGACTCGTGGGGTTCTGACTACCCTAGTATTAGTCAGGGACAGTCGTCTCAGTCAGCCTTAGGGCTGTTATCACATGTATATCGCATCGGACTTGTGACTCGTTCCTAGGATAGTCGTAGTAGGGTTCGAGCTACTATCGCTACTGGGTACCCTACGTTCAGGAGGAGCTTCAAAGCCCCTCGTCAACTGTATAAAGGACTAGCAGTACGAAGACCGAGCCTCCAGCTTGGTCTTCTTGAATCCTCAGTCTAAAATCCTCGTCTCATCCATCCTCGTCTGTCTCCTTCTCTCTCTCTGCCTGCTGGTGCGTCTGGCTCTTGTAGAGCAGATCGCCTGACGACGTATACGCCTGGTGGACTTCGCCCCAGTGCTGACACTGATCACGTTCCTACTCAGGACGTGTATCCATATTCGCTAAGTCATCCCTCGCGTATTGAGCCACTCTGTCATCGCTCAAGTCGAGCACCGTTAGGACGAGCCTAACGCAACATTAAGACCAAGCTTCACCCTACAAGAACGACACAGTGGCGCCCACAACCGGCGATCGGTGGGGCTGGAACCAAGTCCAATCATATATCATCCCCAGCAGAGGAGAACGGAACGTCCCCACGCGCTATCTGAAAGCTGCCAGGTGGAGGACTGTTACGTTAGGCCTGTCCTAACGGTGCTCGACTTGAGCGGTGACAGAGTGGCTTGGTATGCGAGGGACGACTTAGCGAATATGGATACACGTCCTGAGCAGGAACGTGATCGGTGCGAGCACTGGGGCGAAGTCCACCAGGCGTATACGTCGTCGGGCGATCTGCTCTACAAGAGCCAGACGCACTAATAGGCAAAGAGAGAGGAGAAGGCAGACAAGAAGAGACGAGGCGAGAATTGGACTGAGGATTCAAGAAGACCAAGCTGGAGGCTCGGTCTTCGTACTGCTAGTCCTTTATACAATTGACGAGGAGCTTTGAAGCTCCTCCTAAACGTAAGGTACCCAGTAGCGATAGTAGCTCGAACCCTACTACGACTATCCTAGGAACGAGTCACAAGTCCGATGCGATGTACATGTGATAACAGCCCTAAGGCTGACTGAGACGACTGTCCCTGACTAATACTAGGGTAGTCAGAACCCCACGAGTCCGCAGTCCGTACCGATGAGTCCGATCGCAACATCACCCCCTCCTTAGGTGCGACGTCCCGACGCTCCGAAGCCCTCCTCCTCGTACCTGATCCTGGTGCGCTGCGGCTGCTGAGCGGTCCTCCTACCCCTGCGCGTCTTCTTCTTCGTCAACTCGTGATCCACCATGGTGCCCGCCTCGTCCTCGATGCGCTCCATTGCATTGGCCATCTCCAGGCGGCGGCAGCTGGCCGTCGTCTTCCCAGCGATCTCCCCCAGGGCGGCGATGAGGTCATCGACCCGCTGGTTGAGGCGTTCCTCCTCGCGCGCCGCGGCGCGGTAGCGGTGGACCTCCGTGGTGAGGGAGGGGTTGTGGATGGCGTCGAGGCAGCGGTCGACGCGCGCCCGGTCTTCGAAGGCCTCGGTGAAGAGGACCATGTCGTTGTTCGGGTAGATGGGCTTCCCGCCGTAGGTGAAGCGGGGAGCGGCGTAAAGGGGGCGTGCGTAGACCTTGTCTGACTCGTCGATGATGCCCACGACCAGGGGGTCCGGCCCCATGATCACCTGGACGTAGCGGGCCTCGCGCTCAACCCCGTCGGGGGAGACGATGCGAAATGGTATGTAATCCGTCCCCTGGTTGGCCTTGAAGCCAGTGGGGACGCGTGTGTTGAGGGTGACGAGAGGTTGGTGGACTACGGGGCCCATAACTCCGAGGTCCCGCTTGTACATGGGGGAGCCGTCGGTGTTGAGGGAGTAGGGAGTTTCGCGTGGGTCGTCAGTGTCTGTAGTGGAGCGAATGAGGGGGTGCGTAGCTGGGTAGTCGCTGGCAGCATCCTCGGCCAGACCCCAGTCCGCATCAAGAGGCGCCGATGCCTCAGCTCCTGCTGCCGTCGCTGCGCCCTCCACAGCTGCTCGTCCCTCCGCAGCTGCTCGTCCCTCCGCAGCTGCTCGTCCCTCCATTCCTTCACGATCTCCTTCCATGGCCGCACGGGCCCGAACTCCACGTGGTATCTTGACAGGTTCAGCGTCACTGTGTCCGTCAAGGTGTCGAATGAGGCTATCTGGCGCCTCGATGTTGAGTATGGCGCGCTCCTCTTCTGCCGAGACGTCGTAGTCGGCGGTGAGAGGTTGCGCACCGGGGGAGTCGGCGACGCCTCCGATGGTGGGATCGGGAAAGGTTCGGAGGACGGCGATGGCGTCCTCGCGGGTCGCGGGCCCATGGGAGGTGACGAGGCCCTCGACGACGGTGTCGATGGTGGACTGCGACGGGAGTGAACAAGAAGACATTGTGCGAAGGTAGACAGTTTGAGAGGATGTAGCAGTGGTTGCTGAGGGACTTAGCTCGTAGTGAAGCCCCCTTATATGCGTTTCCTGTGTGGGGTTCAGCGCCTTGAAGTCCTTGATGGCCTGGTCGGCGAATACTTCGCTCCGATCGACCCACTGATTCTCCGAGTCGGGGTACCCCTTCCATTTCACGAGGTACTGGAGTTTCCGTGTTCTTCCGAACCTTCGCGAGTCTAGAATCTTCTCGACCTCGTATTCCTCTTCTCCGTCTACCAAATCTGGTGGTGGGCGCTGGTAGTTTGGCCCATGTGTCGCCGTCTCGTGATATCTGGTGAGAAGATCGGTGTGGAATACCGAGTGGATGCTCCACTGCGTGGGAAGTTCTAGGCGATAATTGACTGGGGACATCACCTGTGCGACCTTAAAGGGGCCGTGTCTCTTGGGCGCAAGCTTTGCGGTTGGCTGATTGGTCCGTAGGTGGCGTCCTTCTAGCCACACGAGGTCACCTTCTTTGTATTTGGGCGTATCTTTGTGTTTAACCCATGACTTTTGTGCCTTGATGAGGAGCGCTTTAGCCTGTGCTCTAGCCTCTTGGAACTGATCTATTCTCAGCGCTACCTGGGGTATGGGCGACGGTCTATCGATCCAATCAGCGCGCGGGTTGTACCCCATTAGGAGGTAAAAGGGGGACTTCCTTGTGGTCTCGTGGGGCCAGTTGTTGTGCGTGAATTCCGCTATAGGGAGGTACGCTGCCCAGTTGTCTTGCCGTTCATTAGTCCAGAAGCGGAGGTATTGTTCGAGCCATTGGTTAGTTCGTTCGGACTGTCCGTCCGTCCGAGGGTGGTAGGCGGTGGAGACGTTTTGTGAGATCCCCAGGATCTTACACAGTTCCCTTGTGAACCGGGATGCAAAGCGTGGGTCTCTGTCGCTGATTACCTTGGAGGGGAGTCCGAATCGCAAGAAGACGTGCTTAGCGTATAAGGCAGCAGTTCCCTCCGCTGTGATCTCCTCCTGGCAAGGGATGAAGACGGCCGCTTTGGTACAGTCGTGGTCCGTGATGGTGAGGATTGAATCGAATCCTTGAGACTGGGGAAGTTTGGTGATGAAGTCTAGCGCGATGGTTTCAAAGGGGAGTGCTTCGAGGTTTGGATAGATTGGGGACAGTGGTGCGCGGGTTGGTCGGTTGTTTGCCTTGTGCCTTTGACAGTCGGCGCACCCTTTAACATAGTCCAGTACGTCTTGGATGAGGTTCGGCCACCAGTAGGATCGTCCGACTAGCTGCGCGGTTTTGTTAATACCCGGGTGTCCATAGACTGGTGGCGTATGGTGAGCGGAAATGATACTCCTCTTGTCATACAGTCCGCCTGTCACCACTCGTCTCTCTTCTTTGTACCAAGTGCCCTCGATCTTCTTCAACCGATGTGCGTTTACCCATGGGCGAAGATAGTTTTCGTCCTGGTGGTACGTTGCGTCTGGTCGTTCCATCTCTCCAGGTTCGATTGTCAGGGTGTTTGGCATGATCGTCTCGACTTGTGTGGCTCGTACAAAGAGTGCATCGGGGAGGACTGTTACGTCCTTGTTGTCGTCGTCTCCTTGGTCGTAGTCTGGTCGTCGGGAGAGCGCATCTGCTCTTCCATTGGCCGTGCCTTTGATGTGGTGAATCTCAAAGTTGTATTCGGATAGTTCTAGTACTTCCCTTGCGATGCGTCTGCTTATCCTCTGTGGTGATCTCCAGTATTGCAGATTGAGGTGGTCGGAGAATACTTTGGTCTTGTGTGGCGAGCCTGCGAGCAGGGGCCTCCAGTGGCGGAAGGCTTTGACGATAGCCAGTAACTCTAGGTCGTAGATGTCGTAGTTGCGCTCTGCTTCGTTCAATGTCGCCGAGTAGTAGCCTATGGGATGCCGCTTGCCGTCTTCTTTGCGTTGCAGGAGTACAGCGCCTACTGCGAAAGCCTGATGCGTCAACCTCCAGCTCGAATGGTTCTTCTTGATCTGGGTGTGCCAGTACTGGTTCGCTTGTGACCAGTGTCTTGAGCTTCTCGAAGGCGTCCGCCTCTGCTTGTCCCCACTGCCACTCTACGTCTTTCCTCGTTAATCTGTTTAGTGGGCGTGCATGTGTGGCAAACCCTTTGATGAAGAGGCGGTAGAAGTTGCAGAAGCCGAGAAAAGATCGGACCTGTTTGACCGTGGTAGGCGTCGGCCAGTTGCGGATGCCTGCGACTTTGACCGGGTCCATGCGAGTCACCCCCTTCTCAAGGATTACCCCCAGGTAATCGATGGACGGGGCGCCAAAGACGCATTTCTCTGGTTTGAAGAACAGGTGGTTGGTCCCTTGCGATCTGGAGTATGTCACGTACCGCTGCGATGTGGCCCGCCATGCCACTGCGTGAGGCGATGCCAATATCGTCCATGTATACTCGAATGGTGGTACCCAGTGGCTCATGCTTCAGAATGGCGGGGGCGCAGAGGTAGTCCATCATTTCTTGGAAGGTGGCCGGTGAGTTGGTGAGGCCGAAGTACATGACCCGCGGTTCAAAGAATCCGCGGCGGGTTTTGAACGCAGCCTTCCCTCGTCGCCAGGTTTGATGCGGACGTTGTTATACCCCGCGCGGACGTCGAGTTTGGTGTAGATGTCCGCGTTCCCCAGGTCCGTGATGAGTTCTTGGATGAGCGGGAGGGGGTATTGGTTACGCACAGTGAACGAGTTAATCTTCCGGTAGTCCTGGACGGGTCGGAGCTTCCCATCCTTTTTCTTGACAAAGAAGAAGGGCGAGGCGTAGGGGGACTTCGATGGTCGGATGTACCCCTTTCGCCAGTTGCTCGTCCAGGAATACCTGGAGGGCTGCGTCTTCGTCACGCGACATGGGGTAGATTTTGCAGTCGATGGCGTCTGGCGCGTCCTTCTTGAATTCGATGGCGTGGTCCCAGGGCCGCGAGGGTGGGAATCGGTGGGATTCCTTCTCGCTGAACACCTCTGCGAAGTCTTCGTATTCTTTTGGTATTTCGGTGGTGGTGGTGAACTGCTGTGCCTCGATAGCCAGATCCGTGGCTATGGAACGTGCCCTGACTGTTTCCCATTCCACTGTAGAGCTCCTGTATTGCGTGGTGCTTTTCTTCTTCGCTGAATTCTTCGGTGGGAGCGAACGCGATGGTTACTCCTCTGTTTGTGGGGTGTGTGGTGCGAAGGACCACAGGATATGCGTCCTCTTTGATGACTGCGTGTTGCCAGCTAATCTGCGGTTCGTAGGCGGCTAGCCAGGGGTAGCCGAGGACGATGTCCTCGTTTCCTGTGTCGGTGAGCAGAATCTCATTGTCTTGTGGGTTCCTTTGGTCTGGACATCGAGGTCTACGCAGTGTGTGATTAGCCCTGCTTTATTCTCTGAGTTATCGATGTTCCATATCTTTTTGGGGGTCTCCAATTCCTGGAGACCGATCCCCATCCGCTTGGCAAACGCGGGTTTAATGAAGCTGTCTGTGGCTCCGGAGTCCTACCAGTGCTTTTACTTCGGCCATGTTGTAACTCGTTCGAACGGAAACTGGAATTCTTAACGATCGAAAGCGTGTGATGATTACAGAATTACAACGAAGCGCCCTCACCCAGGCCGACGGGTTCAGGCGTTTTGAAAACCCTCCTTCCCCCACAGATCTTGAAGGACTAGGTCTTTTACTTCATCCGAGGCTCCAGCCACTCCCTGGAGCCATTCCTGCGCTTGTTGTTGCGGGGTCATTGCCGCGCGTGCTTCGACTCTCGGTTCTTGCACATAGTAGTCTGTTCTGACCTCCGATTGCTGCTGCCTGATACGGTGTCTCGATTCTGCGGGCAATAGCGACTGAAGTGTCCTTTCTGGTTACAGGTGTAACAGATGACTTCCCTTGCATCTCGGGGTAGCCCCCTTCCTCTGCCTCGCGTTCTGGGTCCTCCTCTTGGCGGGTAGGGTGGCCGTTGTTGGTTGCCGAGTATAAATTCGGCCCCGGCGAGTCTCCCTTGAGTGCCTTCGGTTTCTGTTCCTCGTGCCCTTGTCCGGTCTGCCGAAGTGTCCATGGCGTTGGGGTTTTGCTGATGGGGCAGGTTCCTTGGTGCCCACCCGCTCTGTGGGGGTCCCCAGGTACTGGGACGCGAAGTAGTCTTTGGTGCGGACAGTTTTATCGAGTTGAGACGTGCCTGTAGGTGCAGATACTGCTGCTGTTTCTTCATCGCCGCTTGTTTCCATGCCTCGAACGTAGTTGGTTCATATTGCTCGTAGACCTTGGTGAACAGCCCCTTTGGCAGTCCCTGCCGTGAATAGATCTATCGTTTGAGGGGCGTCGAGGTTGTAGTCAGCTTGTCGAGCGAGGCGTTCAAAGGTGGCTACATAGCTGTCAATGTCTCCGTCCTTCATGTGGACCCCTTTGCATAGTTCTGCCTGTGCTTGCTCCTTTTCCATAGTGTTTGAGAACCTTCTGGTGAAGGCGCGAAGGGTTTCTTCCCAGAGGCGTCGAGTATGCTCGGGAAATCCGGCTTCCGTCTGGCGCATTAGCCAGTCGGTCATGTACATTACCCACTCGTTGACTAGGTCTCCCTGGATGTAGCTGAGGAAGAGGAGTGATCGGCGGTAGTAGTTGCGCATGACGTCGCTTGTGCTGTTAACCCCTTGGTAGAGGTTCCACTGCGCCCTGAACTGCAGGGCCTTGGTGCGATCTCCGTTGAAGACCATGGGTGTGTTACCTTGGAGCCTGTCTGAAGACCGAGGCTGGTTGCCGATGGACCTACCCCCGGGAATCCGCCTCCGCCAGGTGGTCCTCCTCCACCTCCGTGTCCTCCACCTCCTCCTCCGTGTGGGTAGCCTCTTCCTGGATCTCTTCTGGGTGGCCCTCCTCCTTCGGGAGGGTCTGGTTCATCGGGTCCGATGGCTCTCATCAGAGCTGCGTCGTCTGCAGTCATCCGATGCCCTGTGTCTGGGTGGATAGGG